>VWYH01002437.1:4072-31331 GCA_013399365.1 Pampusana beccarii | reverse complement strand
ATCCCCAATCCTGTCTGCTTATCTGTGGTTTGGTTCCTGTTGTGGAGCAGACTCAGAGCTCACAAACTGGATTTTTTAACAGGTGACCAGCACCCAGGACCAGACTAGCGTGAAGAAAAACAAAACAAGAGAAATGCAGTATGGACACTGGATCTTTCTCATGTCCCCTACAGATCTGCTCCCGTTGCAACATATTTCCTGTTAATATGGATTTAGCCATAAGAAACAGATTTCTTGCTACTTAAAACCAAATTATCCGCAATTGTGTTATTGCTGGCAGGGGTGTGCGCGCTTTGGGAAGGGCCACATATCTTCGTGTTGATCCTGTGGTGCATTGCAGCAGCCACCGTGGATGTGCGAAAGATTGTTTTGTCATGAAGAGCCCTAAATACTATTCTACCACAGCACTGGAGTTATCAAATGCTCTTCCAATGACAAAAGTAGAAGATGACATTGTAGGTGATTTAACTCATGAAGAAAGTAGTCATTTCCCTCTTGGACACCCACCTCTCCCAGTGTCATTTATTACCAGGAGAACGGATAAACCAACACACGTTGAAAAGATGCCGATGTGCCAAATANGCAATCTGGCTCAGGCAACAGGTGAAAATCCATCTTCTGGACAGCAGTTATTGTCCCCAGGTCGGAGAGGCCTTCATAGCACAATTACTTTTAGGGGGTGGGATGCTAATTTGGCTGAGGCAGCGGCAAAATCCACCTGCAGCTATTGTTTCTCGCAGCCCCCGGATCAGAAAGTCCTGTGCAACGCAATTACTTTCTTCAGGTCTCTCCCCAAGCCATTGTCCATTTCTTTCTACCAGAGCATCTTGTTCTTTAAGTCACTGATAACGGCGTTCAGGCAAATACTGTTCTTCGGACCGATTCTTACAGCAGGTCACTTGAACTCTCTGCATTTGCCTGTCTGTTCCTTTTGCTGATTGTGCAGCTTAAGGCTTTACTCCTGACTTGAGCCCAGCCTATTTGTCAGCTTGCAGTAGCATATTTGACATTTTTTGGGAAGATATTCTGGAGTGCCTGGCAGCAGAAGCAGGTCACCTCAGTGTGCAGCAGCACCTGGGAGTGTAGGGACATAGATTTTCTGATCCCAACCTGAATTCTTCCAAAAGGCAGCATCGAAGAACAGTGAATTTGTAGTCACTTGGATTCCCAGCTATGGAGAAATCTCAGACCAATTTAGTTTTGTTGCATTCTAAAAGCCCAGCACTGAAAAAAGAGCAGCCCCGTGCTGTATTCCCAGTAGCCAGTTAGCACGTCATCCCACTCTGTTTCTAAATATAACTATGTTCCCTAATATGGCTATGTTCTCTGTTTTTTCTTTAATTATTTGTTCCACTTCAGTGGCTTTCTTCAGATTGGTGCAAGTCGGAGATAACTATTATGAACTTCCTAATTATGGGGATATAAATGTGCGAAGTCTCATACTCCCACCCTGCTGTATTTCGGCTGTGCAGAGATCGGCGTGTGTTGCCTGCTCTGTTACAGACAGCTGATTTTTGTCATCTCATGGGTAGCAGAATGGCTGGTGACTTGATTTTTGCCAACAACTGATTTAAATAAACATCGGAACACATCTTTTACATTAGATTTTAAGATCTGTTGTATTATTTTGGACCGTTTTAATTTCATTTCTGCTTCAGCATTCTTGCAGTTTTATAAAGAATTCAATCATTTAAGGCATCGTTTTCTAAAATTATATAAGGAGGCAAACATAACCTTTCATTTACAGGGATTCCAGCTCAGATATCATAGAATCATATTGTTTGAAAGAGACTCTTAAGACCAAATCTATCAAATCTATCTCATTAGCCAAACCTTGGCATAAAGCGGTGGCTTTGTTTCTGTGTCATTGCAGATTCCCTATGCAGCAAGCTTGATCAGGAAAGAAAAGCTGGGTGCACACCTCAGCAAAAGCTAAAGGTGAGCTTGAGGAAAAAAAAAGCAATTTTATTCTGTCTGGCTGTTGTCTTTTTCTTTGCAGGCATCGCAAGAATTAAGAGAATCATCCTGTTGCATGATGTTACTGATTCTGGTCTAAAAGGTCTGTCTGTGGGGGTGTCGTGCTATGGTCTAGAGCTGATAAGTGACATGTCACACAAATTACGAGGCTTCACTGGGGTAGGACATGCCAACGGGTGAATCCAGCCCTAATCGCCTGAACACTGGAAAGCAGTGACAAGGAGGGAAATGTGTTGGCATTCACACTGCAGTAAAATTTCACACACGGACAGGTAGGAATTGGGTTTTTCTGCCCATAACGGAGCTTCTTCAGCTCCAGGAAAGAGAAGTGTGATATGGAAGCTTTACAGAACTACACCAACATTGTTGTCTGTAATTTTCTCTTGAGGATGCCGATTGCCCCATTGTCCATGTGCAGGATCCTCCTAAGCCCAACACTGCGTTTTTCAGGAGTGTTTTTCAGAAGCGCTCAGTTAGAATAAGCACCATCTCCAGTGTCCTGTGAGATTCCAGCAGTTTTGGGTGCTAAAGCCTTAACATTTAAATGATATTATCTTTTTTTTTTTTTTTTTTNTTTTTATTTTTTCCTGGTGAAACAAGAAGATTAGGGCCTGGGGACAGAGATGCAAAAAGCCAGTAACCCTGCTGTTACACCACAAAATCTGGTTTGTGGATTCACTGAAAAAAAAACCCTGAGGTGGGATTAGAAAAAAAGTTATTCATACGTAGAGACCTCAATAATGCACAAAGTAGAGGTATTTGAGAGAAAGTCTGAGGCATTCGAGAAGGTTTTGATAGCATAGATCAGATGGAGGTTTGCCTGAGCTATAGAAGAAGCAGATACTTAAATATAAAAACATTACGAATAACAAGATAACCAGTATCTATGCCCTTGAGCTCTGCCTACTGAGATAAGGAGATTAATCTAAGCACCAAGTTNCATCAGACGGACGGTGCCGTTTGTTCCCAGCGTCAGGTTTTCAGCAGCTGACAAACCCTGCGACGAAGGTGCTGGCGTCGCAGCTGCGAGTCTTTTCTGCTTATTTGCCGAGAACGTGAAGGATGGATGCGTTTCTCACGCTGTTTTTTGTTTCCAGCGGCACGCCATCCCTGCAGACAACAGGGATTTCTCTAAGTAGGCCCCGGTGCTTTTGAAAGATTAGTTGTTACTTAACTGCTAAGCTAAATCAGTCAAGCAGAGAATCACAACAATATTGTCCAGAAGCAATTTCAGATTCTTGATGTTCCAAGCGGAGAAGAGTTGCCTCGAGAAGAAATGTGTGTGCACGTACATACCCACACGACACACCATGGGGGTGAAGACTCTGCGCGTTGCAGAGCACCCGCTCGATTTAATGCTCTGTATTTCTCCATAATCCTTTGCTACTCTTGTTGGGCTTTGTGTTCCTTTCCACAGCGGGTCTTGTTGTGGTTTAGTCGTGCTTATTTTGCACTTCATCTTTAATGTGAGTATTTTCACGTTTGCCTCTTTATCCACATTTGTGTGGTATCTCTATGGCTACTAACTAGCAAAATCTCAGAGGATGCTTCTGGAATGAGTGACTTACACGCATCCCCTTTTCAAGGATTGTAAATAAATTATGTAATTCTGTGAGTAAAGAAATCTCAAACTTGGGCTTTGTGATAGTAACATTTTCTCCCTCTCTCTCTTTTTTTCTTTTTTTTTTTAATTCCTAGAAGCACAGGATCTTTTGCAGCTGTTCCTTTGTAAGTTATAACTTACAACTTATAAACCTTACTTGTATAAAGACTGAAAAAATGGAATTTTGGGGATTTAAAAAACAAAACTAATCAGGTTCCTCTGAACCCGAGGACAAGTGACCTCAAAGCATCATGGACAACCATGTAAAATAGAATGTAGCAGCCATTTATTAGTAAAAACAAAACAACAGCAACAAAAAAAAAAAAAAAAATTAAAAAAAAAAATGCCTGTCCTGGATCTTTTTTGGTGGTACCAAAGTTTAAGTCTTTGTGTTTTTAGAAGGACTACTGAACTTGATAGATAAAATGCTTTTGATGAGTCGTACAGATAAGCTGTGAAAGGAACTGCCGATACTTTTAACGCCACAAACACTTGACAACATCTGCCTGTTCATCTGTTGCTTTTGAATTGCGATTGTTTTACGGAAAGAAACGTGCGTTTTACCGGATGGGCCAGAACCACATTTGCATGGATGGATGGATGGATGGACAGACGGACAGATAGAGCAGCATTAGCCATACACAGTGCTTTTTAAAAAGCAGAATGGAAATACTCTCCCCCTTCTCCCTCAAGCCCTTTCCTCCTCTGGTATTTTGCCTGCTGTATGAATTAAGATTGTACTCCTCTGGAAATATTTTACAATTTAATATTGAGTGTAAGATTAAGAATATAATCACTGGTATCAAAAAAAGGTATTTAACTGTTGTAGTTTCTTTATCATTCATGTGGATAAAAAGTCTATAATAAAAAAAAACAAACAACCTGTGAGATAATAGTTGAGCTTTCCTGTAATTTAATGCTATGCTTACTCCACTAAAGAAAATAAAAGAACTGAGAAATTTATCTCCAATAATATATTTTTAGGAATATTTTAATTCGCAAATAATGTGTTGAAGTATTATACGGCAAAAATCCTCTACCTCTGGTTATTTAGAAAAGGTTTGGAAGTAGATTTGGTGGCATTTCAGGACATGCTTTGTAGATTTGATTTAACTCTCCTTCCACAGAAATAAAAGGAGACTTATGTCAAAACCAGTTAATTTTTGAAGACCGCAGCCCTATTGTTCTAGGTCTTTTCCTGATGATGTGCTACACCCCGCTTGCCAGGGCTTTCCTGAGGGAAACTCGTCTTCATGCAGAAGGTCTCAGTCCCAAGCATGGTGTCATCCCCGAGCACATGCCTGTGGCGAAGATTGTCCACACCAGCATCTGAAAGCGTTTGGAAATGTCGTAGAGTTGCTCTTTTAATATTCCCCTAGTTCCCAGAAAATCCCTGGGAGATAAAATCAGCTGGTTTTACAGTTCCGTGGTGCAGCCTAACAGATCTGGAAGGAAAGGCACAGCCTGTTTTCGTGCCCTTCCCTGCATTCTTTGCTCCTGTAGTAGGTGAGTTGACAAAACTCAAATACAAAATTCACTGAACTGACAGCATTATGGGTTTTGTAGCATAGGAAAAAAAAGCAATGAAAAGCGCCAGAAAAGCTAGACCAGGTCAGACCAAAAGTTCGTCTGTGCCAGTACCCTGTTCCCCATAGCAGGTAAAATCAGATACTTTGTGAAAGCACGCAAGCAGGTAGAGATAATGTTCCCAGAATATTATTTTGCCATCTAACGATTTAAGGCTCATGGGTTTTCTGATCTAGACACGATGTCTTGGTTTTTTAACCCTCAATGGATTTTTATTTCCATGAGCNCGCTGAATGGGTAACAATACGATTTTTGTAGCACGGGGAAAAAAAAAAAAAAGAGCAACAAAAATTGCCAGAAAAGCTGGACCAGGTCAGACCAAAAGTTCTAGTACCCTGTTCCCCATAGCAGGTGGAATCAGATACTTCATGAAAGAATGCAAGCAGGTAGAGATAATGTTCCCAGAATGTTATTCTACCATCTAATGGTTTACGGCTTGTGGGTTTTCTGATGTAGACGTGATGTCTTGTTTTTTGTAACCCTCAATGGATTTTTATTTCCCTGAGCTTGTCCAGTGACTTTTAAAAACCCAACATCCTATGGCAATAAGCTCCACAGATTAAATACAGGTTATGAGGTAAACAAACAAACAAACAAACAAACAAAACCCACAAGCTTTTGATGTTTGGAGCCCATTAGCCTCATTTTATGCCCTGAGCTTTTTGTACTGGATGAGACCAGCTGCCAGTTGACTCCTGGCAATCCTTATCCACCTTCTCCATACCAGGTGTGATTTCACAGCCATCTATCGAGACTTTTTGGTTGCTTTTTTTTCCAGGTTGAGAAGTCAGAGTTATCCCTCCAACAGAAGCAGTCCATAGCTTTGTAGCCTTTGTGTACTGATTCAGCTACATCCTTTTCTTCGAGGTGGATAATCAGCTGCGTATTCAGGATACTATCTAGATTATAGTGTAGAGTGACATGATATCTTCTGTGATTAATAAACTCAACTGTAGCGTGGTGGTAAAATGTCTTACCGCTACAGATCAAAACTTTTGCCCAGACATAAAATAATCCTGATGCTCAAGATGAAATCGCTTCTCTAATGGTTTCTGAGTGCCAGAGCTCCCGGATGTGGTCGGTCACGCAGAGCAATCCATCGTTCCTCACGGCTTGAGAACCAGCCTGTTGAGGCCCTGGAGCAGACACGAAAGGTCTACAGCAGATTTATTTGTTTTTTACTCCCTGCTCAGCAGTGTTCAGACCACCGCGTTCCCCAGCGACACAGCATGTAAGTAGTGCGGGCGTATGTTGTTGAAGTTGTGTAACTGTGTATTAAATGCATGGTTCACACAAATGATGCAACAAATACATTTCAAATTGAACATTCAAACTGGAAATGTCCAATTTGTGCCTTGTTATTTATGCTAAACTCCCTGTCCGGAGATGGAAATGCCACTTGTCTGGTTTGTAGCTGATCTACAGACCCCAACCGCAAATGTTAAAATGGGACATATGTCTCAGAATTAAGCATGAATGAAGTGTTTTTAATTAAAAAATAATCCCTCATGCTGATAAAGCTCAAGAACGTGATCCTAGAAAACAAACACAGAGCAGCCACCTCCTATACAAATTTATTTCTAAGGAAACGTCTTATCACCAATTGCTTTTCATTTGCTTTCCTCTTGTGCCGAAGTTTGTGTGTGTTAAAGTAATGAGGGTCCCATTAAACACTTTTGTTCCACAGACTCAAACCTCAACATTTCCACCAGCATCTCCCAAGGAACAAGCACCAGGATGAGAGGAAACGGCCTCAAGTTGCGCCGGGGGGGTGAGGTTGGACCTTGGGAACAATTTCTTCCCCAAAGGGCTGTGGGGCATTGGAACAGGCTGCCCAGGGCAGTGCTGGATTCACCATCCCTGGAGGGGTTGAACAGACACACAGATGAGGTTCTCAGGGACATGGGGTAGTGCCAGGGGTGGGTTAGTGGTTGGACTCGGTGATCTTGAGGGTCTTTTCCAACCAAAATGATTCTATTAAAACAATTAGACAATTAAAAAAAGAAAAAGGATACTGGAAGATCCACCCGGTAGCTGATATGGTTGTATATGACTCCCAAAGGCTGTGTCTATACTGATCTTCTCCATCCTTGGCCCTGGCAGGGTTGTGTTTGAGCCCACCAATGTCCTGGGGAGCAGTTCCTGGCACGGATGACCCAACAACCCAACCACTTGGCCTTTCCCGATGGCAGTTCGGATGTGGCCAGCCTGAGCTGAAAGGTCCAGGTGTGGGGGTGTGCAAATGGTCCCAGCCACTGTTAATTTACTGGGGTAAATTGCCCGTATTGTTGATGTCCATAATATAAAATTAATACCATGAAAGTGAAAAATAAACATTCAGCTTTTCGTACACATGATGTGCAGTGTGTCAACACCTTTAAGAAAGCTGCAAGGTTGACCGAAGATTAATCCTACAGCTGTTACCACAAGAGAGGCAAAACAATAGCTGTGTTACACATCTTAGTTTAAGCTTTTCTTCTATCAAAATCTCCTGAGAATGGCAAACTCCACAGCACAGGCTGTGATTTGAATTTTTCTGGGTGCTTGAATGAACAATAAACAGGTACAGAAACCTCATTAGCCCTTTTTATTCCCACAGAGTTGGGTTTCCTTGTATTGCCCACGTTTCCAAACCACTTGGAGCTCTGTCCTTCACATGTGGTGGTGCTTCTACAGGCCTTGCAATTTATCTCATTTGCTTCTGAGATACTTCAGCACAGGTATTTATGTTGGTGAAGAACTGCACCAAGCAAAAGCAGGAAGGTATGTGCTTGCCCTTACTTTAAGTAAGGCCTTTGACACCATATCCCACAGCATCTCCTGGAGAAGCTGCAGCTCATGGCCTGGATGGTGTATCTGCGATGGACAAAGAACTGGGTGGAGGGCCAGGCTCAAAGAGTTGTGTTGAATGAAGCCAAATCCAGTTGGTGGCCGGTCACAAGTGGTGTTCCCAGGGACCTGTATTGGGGCCAGTTCTGCTTAATCTCTTTATCAGTGATCTGGATGAGGGGATCGAGTGCACCCTCAGTGAGTTTGCAGATGACACCAAGTTGGCTGCAGTGTTGATCTGCTAGAGGGTGGGAAGGTTCTACAGAGGGATCTGGACCGGCTGGATCGTTGAGCTGAGGCCAATTGCCTGAGGTTCAACAAGGCCAAGTGCGAGGTNTAAGAAGGACATTGAGGTGCTGGAGAGAGTGCAGAGGAGGCAACGAAGCTGGTGAGGGGCTGGAGCACAAGTGTGATGGGAGCAGCTGAGGGACCTGGGGGGTTCAGCTGGAGAACAGGAGCTGAGGGGAGACCTTATCACTCTCTACAATTGCCTGAAAGGAGGTTGTAGCATGGAGGGTGTTGGTCTCTTCTCCCAAGGAACAAGTGATAGGACAAGAGGAAATGGCCTCAAGTTGTGCCAGAGGACGTTCAGATTAGATATGAGGAAAAAATTCTTCCTGGAAAGGGCTGTCAGGCATTGGAACAGGCTGCCCAGGGCAGTGGTGGAGTCACCATGCCTGGAGGGGTTTAAAAGTCATTTAGATGAGGTTCTTAGGGACATGGGTTAGTGCTGGAGTTAAGTTATGGTTGAACTCAATGATCCTGAGGGTCTCTTCCAACTGACATGATTCTGCGAAATCACAGGAACAAACCTTCTTGCAGGACCACATTTCTAGGTGCCTTCAAACCACCTTCCTCAAAGACCTTTTTTACCTATTGTTGACCTTTTTCTGGAATGGCAGGTGAAATCCAGTGAGTCATGAACAAGTTATTTGAAGCCGACGGCATATCTGAGCACTTGCAGCTCCTGCAATAGATTGTACTGACGAACCAATACCTTGATTATTATAAAAAGTTATCTCTACCCGAACACTGCCAATTAACAAAGGTGTTACTGTTAAGGCTTGGAAGTTTTGTCTGAAGTGGGTATGGCAAGCGAGATAAAGCCCTGCTAGCGAATAGTAAATCAAATTTCTGTGTGTTTTCTGTAAAGCTGATCAACACTCAGCTGTTCCTTTGAATTTTGTCTTCTGTGAGGGATTAAAGTTCACGTTTCCTCAAAATTTATTGCTCCTTTTTCATAATTTCTATGTCAAACTTCAAGGCAGTTGTACCAAAAGCTTTGTATGAATTTTGTAGCGTACAAAAAATAGCACCTTCTCAGCAAACCTGTATTTTTTAGGCTTAATCAACAAGGAATTAACAAAAACAAAGCCTAGCATTTGCTCTGACCCTCTTGGATAACTACTTTAACCCTCTGGGCTTTCAAAGCAGAATCACTCTGCTAAGCAAAACTGTTGGGAGAGCCCTTGTAGGATTTCTCACTAGCTTCCTATCATCTTCTGTAGCTTTTTTTTACCTCTGTGGGTTTGCCCATGGAGTTTATGCCCAGATGAGAGACTGGAGCCAGATGATCTTTAAGATCCCTTCCAACCTGAACCATTCTGCGATTCTAAATGTCTTTTGACACAATTTTACTCAACTGGCTTGGATTATTTAGTCCTTTTTCGAGAGGCTGGTGGTTTTGTTTTTTGGGTTGTTTTTTTTTTTTCACTATAGTAAGATTATCCTTGATACATACACTGATTTGAAATGTTTCACAAATGAAACTAAATGTCTCTGCGGTCACGTCCACACTTGGCTGGTTGCCCTGGCCTTACCAGGTTGGTTTTATCTGCGGTGGCCGTTTGCAGTGCTGGACTGCACCCAGTCCCCAGGAGATAACATGTTCCTGCAGGAAAGAGCTGCCTCCCCATTCTGCGATCTCGAGCTTCTCCAGTTTGGAGTCCGGCAGACACCAGTATAAAAAACGAAAAAAAAAAAAGAAAAAAAAATAAGATGTTATACATCCTCGTTGGGAATACTCAAAGCATCCCATTGCTTTTTTCCTAAATGTCTCTGAAGGTGCAATAGAAGGGAATTTCCATTTGTAAGAGATGTCAGTAGAGGAGAACGTGTCTCAGACACTTCCATCACATCTTCACACATGATGGGTGTCTTTAAGTACCCTTCAGTAGATGCTCAGTGGCTTGCAAGAATGAGGTCTGCTTAGTATTGAGCATCCTTTCCCCGCAGACTATGGTCTGAGCGCCAGACAAGTCAGTAAAGAGACTTCCTTTGAGTTCGATGAGCTTTGAATCAGACTCAGAATCATGAGTCACAAAGCAATTTAAGGTTTTGGGTTGAGCTTTCCGTTTGTTTGATAAAAAAGGAAAGCACTGGCATCTGCCTGAATATCAAGTCTTTCCTTCTCAGGAAGCTTTTTCGAGGCGTATATAACATGGAAACGGTTTTTAACATCACGCTTGCTCTGGCTCAAAGCCAAATAAAAGGCCAATGGTGTCCCAGAGGAGGGAGAAAACGTATTTACATACTGAGTGTCTTCCTCTACGGGTGGTCCGGAATGGAAAATTGGTGTGTGGCTTAACTAAAAACAAACCTACATATATCTACAGGCCTGCTCTCCTGTTTATGTCTCCGTAAAATCTATTAAATGTAGTTAATTCGCTGTTTGCTTACTCCATAGAGGAAAATTCACAGCCATGGTCGTTATCAAAACGTGCACAGTGATTTGGACTGTGGACACCTGAAACCCTGCCAAACAATCTCCAGGGAATTTGGAGACGTGCCTTGGTCCTGTTCGATATCAGCAGCGAGGAAAGAGGAGCTGAAATTGTTTTGCAGCTACTTATCAAGGCACAACAGAAGAATGCGTCAACCTCTATTGTTAGTTTTGAAACACCTGCCAATCTGGAGCGTATTAATGTTATTCTGTGTGAACTTATTAACAAAAAAGGAGTCTCCACCCTGGAGCACCACTCCTTCTCTGATCACAAAGCACAGGTAATCACATTTTTTTCACAAGATAAGTCAATGCCAACTCAGCTCCAACGTGGCAATAAGGACCAGCGGCTTTTGCAGAGCAAAGTGAGGTGCAGATCTGCAGAGATGTGACTTCACCGACACAGATACGAGAAGAGGCTGGTGAAAAAAAAAGGATTGGCGATATCCTCCTGCCCATGGTGCGTGAAGAACAGCTGAGCCAGGCTGCAAGAAAAGCCAAAATGAAGCACATTTGAAACCCAACCCTAAACTGGCCGCCACCAATTAACAGCTCAACAACAGCTCCTTAAATTAATATCTCATTCCTTTCGGTGTGAAGACCCAAAAAACAAGGGCTGGGCTCAGACTTACTGTGGTCTTTTAGTCACCTCTTGGCCAGAAGCCATCTGAGCTGGTGGGGTTCCTGTCCTCTCCACCCAGCCTGCTGGAGAAGACCCAAAGGCATCGCTGCTGGGACACGGCACATTTCTGTGATGACTTCTGAATGCAGACTTCAGAGATGATGTTTCTGGAGGACTTCATGCAATCGTAGCGTGCCAAACGACCAGCAGAAGCCCTGGAACTCTTCTAGGTGGAGTCCAGCTGTGTCTCCTGCTCCACCAGAAAGGAATTGTTTAACAAAAGGATAGTGAGTAAAGCCTCTCCTTGATCCACCTCTGCATTTTATTGATTGGCTATAAACGGAAGAGATTATTGTGCCCTAATAAAAACCACGGAGAAAGAAAGCAATTAGCAGAGGCAAGGGAGGTCAGCACTTAGTCTGAAACCCTTGAGCCCAGCTTTACTTTCACTCAAGTTCCTAACAGCATGATGCTGACGGAAGGATCTCGAGCAGTCACAAGGTAATCCAGAAATTTGTAATCTTATTCTGCTCTAGATTTAGATTACCATGGGTTATTTTCTGTTTCAAGAGACTGAAGTGCTCCTTAGGACATCCTACTGATGTGAGAAAGAGCGGCCTGGCTTTTTTTTCCTGTGGGGTTGTATTTTCTTCAGTCACTTGCTTTTTTCTTATGCAGCCTGTGGCTACACAGATTTTCCACGATAATTCCATTTAAAGTTAAGCTTACTGATGCAAAGAGAGTAGAATTTAAAGTGAAACATCTAAGACTTCAGACACAAGCTCATTTTTATACCTGAGAACATACTGGCAGACAATTTATTCTTGTGTTTATTAACTGGATGTCATCAGGATACACACTGTGATTCCCCATTTCATTTATATTCCAGAAAAGGAGCTAGAATAGAATAAAATAACGATCAGAAATCCGCATATCACACATGCAGCCTGGAAATATCTGTGTGTGTCTGTGTTTTTGTGGCAGTATTAGTACGAGGTGACACCTGAATCTGACTTGAGCGTTTGCTTTTTATCCATCATACCATCCAATAATAAGGTGTATCGTAGTCTGAAGCTTCTACAAGAGGAATATTATCATGTAAAGGAATAAAACTAAGAGGCAGGAGATCTGCTTGAAATTCCCAGCCGTGCCACAGGCTCTCTGACTGATGTAAAACAAATCTTTTGCCTTGGTTTCCCTGTCTCGACAGTGGGTTAATGACCCATCCCTGCCTCACACGCTCGCTGGGAAGAACGTTTAACCTACCATTTTGAGAAAATTAGTGCTTGAACAAGGGTTTTGGTAACAGTATTGTTGTGGAAAAGGAATGCTGTTATCTGCCACAAAGTAAGAAACTGTATTTTCTATCCCCACTATCTTTCCATCTGGTTTTTGCTCTTTCCTACTTACTTCCTTATGTGACAGCTCAGATTTTTTTACTGGAATTAAGCACTCAATTTCTGGGGACAGTAAAAAAAATAGTTATAACCTGGGCTTGAGAAACTTGGGCCTTGTCCATGCCCAGATTAGATGCCGTAGACAAACACGAAGTCAAACTCAAGGCACCTGGGGAAGTTCATTGCCTTAAGAAAAACATTCAGGTTTATGACAGCAGATCCAATTCTGCTATTTTGGGGCCTGTCCCATCTTGCTTTTATCCCCTAGTCTGTAAAATGGCAATAGCAGAATCTATCTCACAGGGAAGCTGTGAAGATAATTCACGTTAGAGATAGCGAAGTGTTCAAATGTCATAAAATGGATCTGAAATACATGTGCTGATTTTGATTAAACTGACATCTGAATGACTATTGGCTTTTTTTTTTTTTTCAGGATGGTCCGTGCTGGTGGAGGTTTGCACAATGCAGTGGTTTCCAAGGGAGAAGGTGCTTTCCTTTCCTGTTTTTTTAGCATTTAAAATAAGTTTTGCAGCATTTATTTGTGTTGTGACCCTTCTGAGAGATGCCAAGCAACAGCAGTGTTATTGAGTATGTAAGATTAGCAGAAACAGAGCGTTGAATAGGCTCAAAAGGAATGAATTAGCCATGTTAGACCAGTTTCTGTTGGGGTTTTAGAGAGGGGAGAATGGTGGAAATAACAGGAGCTGCTGCAGCAGAAGAGAGGAGCAGAGGCAGGGCTAGGTAGGGGACATAAGCCAAATATCGACCCATTAAGTTTGGAATTAAATCCAAGAGGCAAAAAGGGTGGAAACTGAGATTGATAAAGGTGGAAGTGGATAGAAAGTGCTGGCTAGAGAGGCAGCAAGATTTGGGATCATGCTATGGCTTTATTGTGAATAGGCGGATAATATGTGGAATGATTTTGTGGTCTAACAGTACGGGGTAGACTTTGATAGGTAAATACCCATGAGTTAATTCACTGGGCTGTGAGATTTTTGAAGAAAAAGTTGTTTTCCAGAGCTGGTCGCCCCTTTCCGTTCACAGTTTGCAGCAGGACAACGAATATTTGCAGCCTGTAACAACCTGGGCTCATTTCATGAAAGGTTACGTTTCTTAAAGCTCTCTGTTGGCAAAACTCACCTGTGATGTCTGTACTCTCTTCAAGGTTCATCAGCCTCTACATATGACATTATCATGGTGTCTCTCAGTGGAAGCCTCTTGCTGCTGGTTGCCATCGGCATCGCAATAATCGTTCTCCGGAGGTGAGTGGTCAGGCAGTAGGAGAAGACCCAGGGTTACCAAGGAAATGTGGGCAGCAATTAATTCCTCCAGGAGCCAAGTGCGACCAGGGACCCCATAGGGAGAACTGCCCAGATCCTGGTGCTTCATGAAGTCCTCCTTTATGTAGCTTCTTTCTCCATCAGCCAACAGGAGAGTTTGTTAACGATGGTTGGAGAATTGCTAGGCCGGATGCTTGGGTAATGACAGTTTAGACTCATAGAATCATTTTGGTTGGAAGAGACCCCCCAAAATCATCAAGTTCAGCCTTTAACCCACCCCAGCTCCCTCAGCCGCTCCCATCACACTTGTGCTCCAGCCCCTTCCCCAGCTCCATTGCTCTTTAGGGCAATGACATTTGGCGTTTTTCAATATCTGGATCGAATTCTTCCCCCCGTCCCCAGATTTTAATGAAATGCATATTTATATGTATCAAAATTTTATTGAGGAAAATTAAGAGATCCCATAATTTCTAACTACTGCCAACATTTTCTTTTTTTTTCAAGAGCAACCTGAAGTCACAAGAAGAGGAACGTTCATTGAGATACTTATTTCTATAATGAAAAAGTAAACAACACGTTTTGAAAAATTTCTTCAAACAAATAATTTGTTCAGCTCTAGTTTGAATGCAGCTAGCCAAGTGGAAGAGGGTGATCGGGCCATAAGGCGAGTTTTATGCTAAAGGGCAGAAGATTAGGGTGAGAGGAAAAGGTCACCTCCGTAATTAATTAAATTAGCTCTATCCCAGCTATCAGTTCTGTATTGCCATTAGTTGTATCCTGTTATTAATTGGATTAGGTTCAAAATACAAGCAGCTCTTCGTGTTTATCTAACACTTAATGATTTGTTTTGTTCCATTGCTGTTGTGCCAGGCGCTGCACATCAAACCATTCCTCCAAAGATCTCAGTACACCTGTGCTGGTGGAAAACGTCACGGTAACGAACAACAGCTCCCGTAAAATTTCAACGGTGGATTTGACTGGCCCGGTGTGTATAAGTTACGTTTCTGACAAAGCCACTGGATCCCCAGACTTGGCCGTCTCTGAAGAACCGATTTCCATTTTTGAGTTGCCGTTCTTCTCCTTTGCTGTCTCAATAACACCCCCCAATTCAGAGCCAGAGCAGTGATGAGACACATGTTTCAGCAGCAGCTTTCTTCTGGAGAGAAAAGTGGACGAAGGACTCGGGCAAGATGAGGGACTGACATTCCCCTCTTCATTCCCTCCACCGTAGCTTTGGACTGTGAAGCTCTACCGCACCAGTATTGGAAAATGAAGGGGGATTGGATTTTTTTTCTAGAAGTGGAGAAAAAGTGTAGCTTTATGTATCTTATCTCTGTGAAGGGAAAAAAAAATGCAGGGGTTGATTTCTGGTAATTTTGACAAAGATTTCCCAATCCCTGACTCACGCCTGAATCCCACACATTATGCTGAGACTGAACCTTTTGCACCTGGTTTCCTACTGACTGTACGACTGTGGCTCTGTGAATGTTATCAGATTGCAATTTCTTAAGTNTTTTTTTTTTTTTTTTTTTCTTATCAGCCCACTTTTACAGCCTGAAGGAAGATACCATCTATTAATCTTTAAACTGAGTGCTGCAACTCTCCCAGCACCAGTGACCTCTGCCTCTGGCTTTACTAAGGCTGTTCTCCCCACTCAGGTGACAGTTCCAGGGGACAGGATAGTCTCAGGTCTGGCACACAGAGGGTTAGGCTTGTCCTCCCTGGATCTGCCCAGCCTAGTCCAACTTCAGGCCCTTTGCCAACTGCTTCTGCAAACCCTGCAAGAACTGTGGGGTGTATAGTTGGTATATAATTTTCCATTTATCTTATCAACTAGAATCATCGAATGTCATGAGTTGAAAGGATCATGGAGTCCAACTCCTGTCCCTGCACAGGACAACCCCACAGTTCACACCGTGTGTCTGAGGACATTGTCCAGTCTCTTCTTGAACACTGTCAGGCTTGGGGTTGTGGCACCTCCCTGGGGAGCCTGTTCCAGTGTCCAGCACCTCTGGGTGAAGAACCTTTTCCTCATGTCCAACCTAAACCTCCCCTGGCACATCTTCCTGCCATTCCCTCAGGTTCTGTCATTGGTCACTAAAGAAAAGAGCACAGCCCTGCCCCTCCTGCTCCCCTTGTGAGGAAGCTGGAGACACCATGAGCTCTCCTCTTAGTGTCCTCTTCTCCAGGCTGAGCAAACCAAGTGACTTTACCCAAGTTTCTTGGCCTACTTCCTGCATCTTTTACATACAACTAGGTGGAACGTTGAAGGAAGCAGGAAAAAAGCCCTTCGAGCAATGGATGTTCCTCCAAAACGGGGTCTGGCATGGTCCGTTCTTCTTTGTGCTCACACGTTGCATAGCACTTGAAGTATCTGAAGGATCATTAAGGCACTTAACAGTCAATAATGGGCTGGAAGTGTTGTTGGCATCAGTGACTGGCCTTTCCAGACTTCAAAAAGGCCTGTGAGAAAGATGGGGACAGACTTTTGAGCAGGGCCTGTTGTGATAGGACAAGGGCTGATGGCTTTAAACTAAAGGAGGGAGATTCAGGCTGGACATGAAGAAGAAATTGTTGTCCCTGAGGGTGGTGAGAGCCTGGCCCAGGTTCCCAGAGAGGTGGTGGCTGAACCATCCCTGGAGACATCCCAGGCCAGGCTGGACGGGGCTCTGAGCAACCTGAGCTGGTGAAGATGTCCCTGTCATGGCAGGGGGGGCACTGGGGGAGCTGGGTAGGTCCATTCCACCCAAACCATTCTATGATTCTATGACTGTGCAGACATGGAAAGCAGACCTGATTCTGAAGCTGAGGGGACACATCAGCAATCCCTGGTCAGGGATCAGCAGGGTCCTTTCTCCTCTGGCATCAACTATATTCCAAATCAAAATATTTCTACTGACACTATTTTCCATGGTCAGATGGAGACATGTTTGCACATCCATGGTGACAAAGACCAAGTCCTCTGCCAGTGAAGAGACCAGGATAAGCAGAGACTTCCAATTCCCCGACAAAGTCTGTCTGTTTTCTTGCTATCCCATTCCCCATGTTGCTCGGCTTTTGGTATGCACTGTTTTCCTGGAAAATCCCTGAAAAATATCTTCATGGTAGTGAGCATAATGGGCTTTGTTTCTGGACTGGTGTATTCTGGCATGAAAACAATGTAAACGGTGACTGGGGTGAAGATGCCAATAATCATAGTACAATATAATGTAACATAATGCAGTACTGTACTATTGATAAACCAAGATGAACAGCAGCATGTGTGTGTGTGCATGCACTGGACAACAAGTGGCATTTCAAGGCTGTGACGGAGCCAAGCATGATAAACTTAGGAGACGGCATTAATAAACTTAGGTGTAAATTCAGGTGTTTGTATTTATTTTTGCATTTGTTCTTCAATATCGCTGGGTATGAAGCTATATTAATGTCTTTTCAAGGTACAAATCTTAGCAAGCTGGCAAGCAAGGGACAGCTATTTCCAAATAAGCGGGGGTGGAGACGATTCTGCGCAGCACATTAAGAGTCATGGACAAGATAAATGTATTTTCTACACATAGCTGCTGAAGGGTAAGAACCAGATACACACTCTCTCAAACGTACAAAACCTTATTGCATTCCCAGCTTTGGTGGTTAAAGCGAACAACTGGACATTAAATCAGTTAAACACTCGATCTGTGCTCACAAGAAATGTGCTACTACTGTACAATGTGCCATGAACCTCTGCAGTAGTTTCATAGCGCGATGGGTGTGATCGCTATAGGATGACGAAGGCTTTAGTTTAACTGCAAAACGTAGCTACGGGATTTATTTATAGCACCTAAGTGAGCCACGGAACCTACGTTTTTCACATTATCAGAATTTTTCAGGTCACGGAATTACTCATGGTAGAGGTTGGTACTTGGTAGGACTCAACTCCTTGATTCAATGCCCTGTTCCACATCACGCAATGGTTTGTGTCCGTTCAGAGCCCTGTTGAGGTAAAACCATGATGCAGCAAGTCACCTTCTGGATTCCAAGGGTGAATATTAAAAGTTTGCTTATTGTTCATGAGGTATGACTCGGTCCACTGGCAAAGCTCGTCTAGACACACACTGTAATTAGCAACTACTTGGCAAGAAGCACGGAGAACAGACTGATGACGTGTTCCCGTTATGGGACTTACCGCTGGCAAAGACAGGAGTCGAGAGTTGACACCCACAAAATTCATTTATTCACTTCCAGCTCTGGGTTGGTTGGGCTGATTTCCAGCCTTTTTTGTGTCTCAAAAGTATTCTTACTGATGTGTGTACGCCTGGATATGTAAAATACCTAAAGGAGGGAATTCTCAAAGCCAGTTCAGAAAAATAAACTCAGAAGATGGTGGCAAGTGAGGCAAAGGATGCAGGGATTGAATTTGTGAGAAATTTTCATTTGACTTGGTATTTGCTGACCAGGAATAAACTAGCGTAATCCTGAAAACTTCAATGCAACAAACTTGGGTCTCGTTAACTGTAAAGGACAGTTAGACCCAAGGAGCTGTGCTCCGTCTGACGATATCGAGCATTAAACTGAGAATAAAAAATGCCAAGGTCTTCACAATACTTCACCAGCCTGAAGTCTAATCCTTTGATACCTGTAAGGTGGTTTAAAACTCTCCTTTATGGTGATGGACTGCACTCAGCAGATGACACTGCAGGAATTTACTGCCCTGAAACGTAACACCTTAATGAATTAAAAAAAAAAATAAAAGCTTTCCTTCTAATGCAAGCATTCCTTCCAAAGCAATCTGGCTTTCCCTTCAACCACGTAAGACGATGATTCAGAGATAAGACTCGTGTGGTTGTTAAGTTGCCATGATGGATTTTACAAAGGGGAAAATCACGTCGAGTTGATGTGAGCTTGATAGCAGCTGCTCTTTGGAAATACATCTTAATTATGGGTAAAAATGCTAAGCCATAACTTGTATACTTATTTTAAAAACCTCATTTTTTTTTTTCAGTGCCATAATTCTAAACATTAGCTCTTCACTGAGGTTATATTTATTTATAGGTTGGATACCGTAAGGAGGTAGCCCAGGAAATTATGGTGGTTATTATATGTGCCTGTTGGTGACCCCTCATATTTATCTGTATTTAATTATAGAATTACTGCCATAATGCCCTAAATTATGTCCAAGAACAAAAGGCAGCTCCATTTGTCTGACCATTATATGCCAGCACTCACAACTTCTTAAAAAATAGTGACGACCTTTGGGATTAAATCTTTTCAGCCCTATATTGACTTTCTCTGTGTGTGTGGAGTTCAGTAAAATCAAGATCAACCTTTTATATTATTTATAGACACACAAAGAAAAGATGGTTCGAATTATTAAAAAAAAACTTTTTGCAAACTTTGGGGGCCCCTGGGTCAGTAGAAATGGCTCCATTTTTAAATGCTAAACTGATAGTTTTTAGGACGTCTGTAGTTATACACAAATTTAAAATATAAGTGAGAAATAAAGGAGTTATGTTGGAATTCCTGAGTGTGCTCACAAGTGTCAGCACAGTCAAGTAGTGCTGCTAACTGCTAACGCACATGAAGTTCATCATACACGTGTTTGCAGGATCAGAGCCAAGATTTGGAAATATTTTGAACTTTCATATAACAAAACACTTCTGCGTATGCTTAAATAATATCAGTTTCACTGGAAGTGCAATAGACGTTTTACTCACTTCTCTAAATTGAGAGTATATTTATTTTTGAGACTGAAATGATAATACCTTTGACCAGATGACAAAACTCTGATAAATAGGTGTGATTTTTGTCCTTTATTCCCCTTACTTAATATTAGTAATGTGGGGGAATAACTCAGTAACAAAATATGCTGTGGCTCCGCTGGTGGGCTGCTTTCTCTTGCTTCCAGTTCCAGCTGTTAAAAAGTAACATATTTTATTAGTAATGTTTAATTAGATGCACAATACTGCATCATTGGATACACTAAAGTTTTCAAAAGAAAAACTGAAGACAAGAGGCAGCTGAGGTGTGGGTTTCTTTGTGGCTAATTTGCGTGGTGTCTGTTTATTGATCATATGGTCCCAATGTTTAATTAATCACTGACTTATCAGATCATCTCGCCCTTGCTAGTGAGTGGATCTTAACCCAGAGCTGCAGCATGGAGATATAACATTGATAAAGGGTGAATAATTTACCCAGATCGTATCAGAAGTCTGTGGCGGGGCAAAGAATCAAGGTGGGGTCTCTCCAGTCCACATTAAGGACAAAGTTATCATTTCTTTCGCGATGAATGGGTTTAATAACCATCAAAGCGCAGTGATCATGCAAATTGTTGTACCCTGATTGAGTAATAAAAGCTATCAACCATCCAGAGTTAAGGGGTTTGCGTACTGTATGATTACTGAGAAATAAAATCGGAGTGATTATGCAAATCACCCCCTTTAGCCAATTGGACTGAAAGATGCGAGGGAAAAAAATATATATTTATGCATCAATAACTATACAGTATCCCTGAGCTCCAGTTATTATTATTTTTGCTATTTGACTGCAGAAGTGCCCAGAGGCCCCAATCAATCCGATATAAAATATAATTGTTTTCTTTTGGATTCTTCTAAGAATCTCAAGTTCTGTGGTCACCACGTTTTGGATAAAAAACAATTGGGATCTGAGCTGATTTCCTGCCAGAACAAAAAAGAAAGATGGGGACAGGCTTTTGAGCAGGGCCTGTTGCGATAGGACAAGGGGTGATGGTTTTAAACTAAAGGAGGGAGATTCAGGCTGGGCATGAGGAAGAAATTGTTGTCCCTGAGGGTGGTGAGAGCCTGGCCCAGGTTGGGCAGAGAGGTGGTGGCTGAACCATCCCTGGAGACATCCCAGGCCAGGCTGGACGGGGCTCTGAGCAACCTGAGCTGCTGAAGATGTCCCTGTCATGGCAGGGGGGGCACTGGGGGAGCTGGGAAGGGCCCTTCAACACAAACCAATTTGTGATTCTATGTATTGAAAAAATAGGGCGGGGGGAGGCAGTGGAATAGGTGGTCCATAAAATTAAATATTAAAAAATAAAGTATTTTTGCATATACAGTGGTTTATGTTTTTGACTGATTCTGATATTAGATCATGAACAGGTGATGGCCATGAAGGGGTACATTCCAGCCCCTCACTGGGACCACGTTTCCCCACCAACCCCCACCATTAGTAAGATGCGACATTAAAACTACCGACGCAGAAAGCTCAGGCCGCTCCTTCCTCCTCCGCTGAGCCCGCGCTGAAACAAAAGCCCGCTTGCTAAGCGCCCCTTGGTGCCCCCCAAACCCCGAAAACCAAACCCACCCCACGATTTCGCCGGCAACTCAGCCACGCCCGTGCGGACCCGCAGGCCACGCCCCTTCACAAACACCGCCCCTTCGCAAACCCCGCCCCATTCACAACCCCCACCCATTCACAAACCCGCCCCATTCCTAAACCACGCCCCATTCTCAAACCCCGCCCCGTTCACAAACTCCGCCCCGCCACGTCCCGCTCGGCCGCCGGTTCCCGCCTCGGCGGCGCATCGCGGCGCGGCCATGGCGTTCACGCTGTACTCGCTGCTCCAGGCCTCGCTCCTCATCGTCAACGCCATGGCCGTGCTGCACGAAGAGCGCTTCCTCCGGCACGGTGAGACCGGGGAGCAGGGGGGAAACCCGGGGCCAGGCCCGGCCGCCGCGACTCGTCTCCCGCCTCCACACGCACACACACACCCCGGCCCGGCGGGGCCTTGTGAGGGGAGGAGCCGCCCGCAGCCCGGCTGGCGGGACCGGCCGTGCCCGCCCGGCTCTCGGCGGGCCCGGGGGTGCTCGTAGGCGGCTCGGCGGGCTCGGGAAGAGCAGCCCGGAGCGGGTGGGAGCCGAGACTGAGGAGCTGCTGTGGGGTTTTGTTTTTAAACTTGAGTTTCCTGCCCGTGTGGGTGGATTTTGCTCCTGTCGTTGCGTTATCGCTCTCCTTTCTTTCCCCGTAATTTATTTTTTTTCCTGTGCGTTTCTGCTATTTCATCTCCGTTTGTGCCGCCCGTCAGTGTGTTGTGGTAGCATGAGGTGGTTTCCTTCATCTTGTCCTGCCTTTATTTTTTTTCTATGAGATAGCACTCCTCAGGCTTTGCACGCTCACACAATTCTGAAGAAAGATCCCCAAGGCTGGGCGTCCTCGCCCTTTAGAAGAAAACAAAACACAGAAAAGCCACCGACACAAATATCTGCAAAGCCCCAGGAAAAAACAAACAGACAAAAAACGATCCAAGGTTTCCCAATTTCCTGATTTCTCCAAGTCAGGCTGTGCTTGGATTTTTGGCAGGAATGCAGATAATTATGCCTTTCTACTGTTCTGCACTGGGATTCACCAGGGGAGATTTGCTTGATTTTGCGTTTTCTTTTGCTTTCCTGATGAGCAGCTGGAGGAAAAGGGTGATGTGGGGACTGACAGGGTGGGTAAAGCCAGTTGTGATCCCAGGTGAAGTTTAGGAATTATTCCAGGCTTATCCCAGTGGGAAGCAGTGGCTGCTGAAGGCGAGGACTTGCCTACTGCCAGCAGAATGAAGGAGTCGAAAAAGGGAAAAAAGAATAATTCAAAGGTTGTCTCTGGAGAAAAGAAACACCCAAGTTGCACTGTGCAGCTTCAGATATTGACAGCTGCTCCCATCCCTGGTTGGGTCATCTCCACATGGGACAGGGCTGCCACCAGGATTGTGCCCTTAAGGGCTTGGTGAACCTTCAGTACTTCTGTTGCCCTCTGAAAAGTTCCCAATTAATTTATTTTTTTTTAACAGTAGTTACAAAAGTCATCCTGATTTGGAATCCCTGACCGTTTTCTGTCCTGCAGCTCACTTCTCAGTGCTAAAGTGTCACTTCATATTCAAAAATTATTTGCTGGTTTATCTTCTGGTAAAGGACAATAAACAGATTTTTAGTTTGTTTTTATTTTGCTATGTGGTTTTTTTGAAACCCAGATAAACTCATTTGTTTCTCCAGCACCCAGTGTATTAAAAAGTTTAGGCTTTCCTTTACACAGACATTGATCTGTCATTACTGTTGCGTTCATTAAAAGTCTTAGCAGTTTTCAGCATACTGTTTTAAAATCCAATCCTGAAACAAATTGGTTTGTAGTTTGTTTTTCTAATGTTAGTGACAGCCTAATTCAAGTTAGATTGCTCATTAATATCACTGATAACTTTTTTTGGTTGTTTTTTTTTCTAACATTTCTGACTGTTTTTATGTGACACAGTTGGCTGGGGGNCTTTAATTAACCTTTTGATAAAGTAAAACATTCCCCGACTCTGGCTCATTTTGCCGCTGCTGTGTCTGGTCTTTCCTCGGAATTTTGGTGCTGGAGGGGGAAGCGTGGTAATCAATCGTAGTGTGTAATTTGCTTCAATTTGGTTAAATTCAATTTTATGTGAAGTACCTGGTGAGGGAAATTTAATTCCTGCAATTCTTAAAGGTGAGACAGGTTTATGTGCCTCAAAGGATGGGGGAAAAAAATCATTTGTAAATTACTAATAGTTTTTCACTATAAAGTCCACCAAAAATTTATGTTATAGGTGGTGGTAAAGAGGAAGCAACAGATCTTATCTGTCTTGCCCACCACAGAGTAAAAACTGATACATTTCTTCTAAATCACAGCAAGCCTAAGAATAGAAGTGGGGTTTGAGTTTTTGGGTTTTTTTTTCAGTTGGAGAAAGGATTTTTTTGGGTCAAAGTGCTTCCTCATTTTTAGTGTCCTAGGCTTCGATCCTGTCTCCGTCCATTAATCCTGATTTTTCCATAGGAAAATTCAGTGTATTTTTAAAATTTTGATTGATTTTGATCCTTAAAAGGCATTCTCCAAAGACGATAAGAAATTCTCTCGCTTTGTGATGTGCAGAAGTGAATTTTCACAATTGCTCTTGTTTGTCTGTTTTTTCCTACAGTGCCGTTAATTGCATTAAACTCCGTTACGATTGTTCTCCTCCTGTTGTTTGGTTGAAGATACCTGTTGCAAAATCTTTTTGGATGTCCAAAGAAGCTAGTTGCTGACCATTACCGCTCAGAGTTCTCTGGGATCCAGCATGGTTTAGCTGTCAATTTGACATTCAACTTAAAAAAAAAAAAAATAAAGACACTATTTCTATTTATCCTTTTTCCTAATGTTCACTTGCAGTTTCATTAAACAAGATAACGGGATCAATGCAACAACGCTGCAAATATACCGGACTACGACCAGTTATTTTGCTGCCTGTTATATAGCGTTGACTGTTAATTATATGTCGTTAAGATATTGCGCTGATTGTTGATAGGATGTGTTTTTTTTAAATGTCTCATTACTCAGGGATGAATTTCCTTCAGTCTACTTTCCGATTTATTATTAAATGAAGAAAAAAAGTGTTTTTTGTTTCAATTACTACCAGATACTACTTAAAGAATACAAA
Source organism: Pampusana beccarii (assembly GCA_013399365.1). NCBI lineage: Eukaryota > Metazoa > Chordata > Aves > Columbiformes > Columbidae > Pampusana > Pampusana beccarii. Next base: position 6,906 of record VWYH01002437.1, on the reverse strand, counting down.
TCAGGCGTTAAAGATATTATAAATTATTGAAGTACAGTTGTGATATTGAGGGGGATAAAACTAGATGGGCAAAGTCTTAATTCAGTTCACATTGGAAGGTGAATTTTCCCGGTTTGAGAACAGGATTTTTCTCTTGCGTGTTTGATAAGACTCTTCAAATCAATAATGTTTCGTGCTGATGGTGAAGTAAGTTGAAAATAGGTGCAATTGCTATGCAAAAATCTAAAAAAGCTGTACCTAAAGCTGGGCATCACTGTTGTTAATTTAGACTAGCAGGCAATATTAGCGATTTAGCATTTGTTACTGTTCTGTCAAGAACTATTATAGTTCTAAAAATGTGTGTTAAAGTTCCGCATGGTGATTAGTGTGTTGGAAGTGGCGAATCATTTGTAGTCGGAGCTTCTAGAGAAATGTGGGAGGGGGATAATGTGCCCTTTCCAAATGCAATTCTTTGTCAAAAACCAGCAAATTTTCAGCCTCTTCTATTAGTGCTTCTTCCCCCTGCTCTCCATCTTCCTTTGCTAAATTAACAATTTGCTGAAATGGAAACTCTGGGTGTGATCTTGCAGTTTTGTTGCAGAGATTATTGCTAATTGCAATCTTGTCTCAATTAGGACTGCTGGGTTAGGTTCAATGTTTTCTAACAAGTCTGAGCTAAAGAAGGCTGATTCTCATGTACTTTTCTAAAAAAGTTAGAAGTCTTCTGTCTGTTCCTCTGCTAAAGTGTTTTAGCTTCTTTTTAAAGTGGGGAAAGCCAAAGGAAATGTGGCAATTTCATTATTTTAAAACAGTTTATCATCCCTTCTTCTGACGCCTTGATGACTAAAGCATGCGCGGTTGTATACAAAGATAAATCTGTAAAATGTGTGAATGAATCTAACGCTCTTCAATTGCAGTGTTTTGCAGAGTAGAGTATATCCAGGAGGAGAGTTTGGTGGTGTTTTCATTTTTTTTTAGTGAAAACTTGTAAATAAATTTTGAATTTCTAAGTTAAAGCACTCTCTCATAACTTGCTCTATTTCTGTCTATAGTGGGAGTATTGCAAAACTCAGCATCATCCTGTTCCAGATAACCAGCATTACTGTTTTCACAAGAAATACTTTTTTTTCCTCTCATCCCTGTGGCATCTTTTGTTCGCTACAAAGTTGTATTTTGGTTTGTGTAGCTAAGCTAATGAGCAACAGTAACACTGGCCAGAGGCAGAGTAGGATCATGGTAGGCTTTACATTCTAAAGTACGTAAACCTGTTACAAAATATTCCTTATAGTTTTGTGTAATTCAGAGGTGACAATGGTACAGTCAGGATCAGTTATTTTCATATATTTATTTTTCATGGCAAGTGGACAGTATGTATGTGGAACAGATAAAACACGGAAGGTACACAGGGGGTTTTGTAAAATTTTTGCAAAAAGAGCAGTGGTGGATGTTTCCATTGCTGATGCATTGGGAGTACCAAATTACTTGAAGCACAGCTTGCATATAATTTCCTTTTGATATATACTGACTGTTAAAACCCTGGTTCTTCCTAAAATAAAAGCCAGTACTAGAGATAACAAGCAGCAGCTTTAAAAATGGGTAAAAAGTTATTTCCCCCATCCCCCTGTCCTTTCAGAAAGGGTGAAGTTTCAATGTGTGGCTTAAAGCATGTGGAGGGATCGTTTTAAAATCAATTAGGCACATGCAGTAAAAAGGAGCAGTGGTTCTGTGCAGCAGGAATCCTGTATTTGAGGCAAAACTGGGACGTGTTTTACCTGGCAGACGGAAAATAGTGATTCAAAGTGGGGCAGGGGCTGAAGATCAGGTCTCCCAGGTAATGAGCAGGGAAGAGGGCAAAAGGGCAGCCACAAACAGGCTGACAAGGGAGAGAAGAGAGAAACCGTGAGGGAGCAACTGCGCTGCTGCTGCCTCCTCGTGTGGCTTTGAGCTGTTCTGCAGTGACTAAAAAACACTAATTAAAAAAAAAAAATAAAATTGGTAAAGAGCTCCACATGCAGCCTGTGCTCCAGCGGTCACTTCAAACCATGAGGAGCTTTGTCGCTTGTACCTGGCACAGAAATGACAATAACCAGAACATTTCACAGATTAGAATAAGGACTAAGACTGTGTGGTGAAAGTGAAGCTTGTGGGAAGGTTCAGAGAGTCTTTAGTGCAAATAGAGACAGAAATGAGGGACCAGTTCTGTACACCTGTACTATTAAAGGTTTTGTTTTGAAGGGCATGGGGACAGGTGAAGGGAAAAGTTGAGCAGATAGATTCTCTTTGACATCTCATCTTAGGTTGCAATGTTATGAATTTAAAACTGTACTGTCTTGTATACCTTGGATTTTTTGATGTACCATCACAATACAGAGCTCTGAATGTACACCATATGTAATTAATTGATGTGCCCTCCTTTCTTACGAAATCCTAACTGCAACAGCTTAAAATGCAATTGCATCTACCCATGTTTTCTGGATGTTGCCTCTCCTGCAGATGAGCATGGAGCGCACCATCGCCCTCACAGTAAAAGTGGTCTCTGCAGACTGAGGATTGCTGCTACCGTAGTCTTTAGTTACCTGTTACCACAGAGCAGCTGCAGGCAGCCAGTCTTCAAAGATGTCCACAAACACCTTGCTGTGTGGCGGTGGGAAGTGCACAGGAGCTGTATGAGATCAGAGAATGGTTTGGGTTGGAATGGACCTTCCCAGCCCCCCATTCCCCCCCTGCCATGACAGGGACATCTTCACCAGCTCAGGTTGCTCAGAGCCCCGTCCAGCCTGGCCTGGGATGTCTCCAGGGATGGTTCATCCACCACCTCTCTGGGAACCTGGGCCAGGCTCTCACCACCCTCAGGG
>VWYH01002435.1:413309-544737 GCA_013399365.1 Pampusana beccarii | reverse complement strand
AAAAAAGTAAATCTCTCTAGGGACTAGAAGGATAATCAACTCTGCTTTCTTCCAGCTTTACTTACTCACTGATGGTAGCAAATGCCAAAAGATGATAATGTATGCAGTGAATCACACCAGCCATAGCTACAAAGGAAACATAGTTCATGGTTGGTTAATTCTTAATTGATTCTGATAGCTCTGGCCTAAAATAGAGAGCAAAATATGCCACTGATCAAGAGTCTTGTGAAGACCACACTTTACACAATTCATGCACTTATATGGGTGCCATCCAGTGAATTTTCAAACAGAAAATGGTATTTTCAGATCTGAGTGAACAGAGTGAAATGGAATGATTAAAAACTTCATGAAGAGTTTTCATCCTGTTGATGGTGTCTCAGATGATGATCATACCAGCCGCTCCTGCTCGATAACAGCAGTTGAACTCTGAGAAAAAGGACAGTAGAAATGGGCCAAAACAGGGAAGAAATGAAGCAGAATGGCCAAATCCAGGGATGACTTATGTTCCACTCATGATGGTACAGCTACTGTCTCCTCTAACCAAAGAGTTGGCATAAAAAACTCATGATGCTGAATGATCTAGCCATACCTTAGCAAGAAAGTGACAGGATTGGAGAAACATTGGCAGGACTGGAGTCAGTACAGTTATACCTGTTGCTCCCTTTCCCTTAGGGTAAAATGTATTCATATCCTTTGGTAGCCTCATATTATTTGCAGCCCGTATTTTATGTTTTACAAAATAGATTCAGCATGCATCCTCTGCAGGCAAGATAAGGATATGTAGGGAGCTTCTGCTGCTCTTGCCATGACCTTCGTGTGGTTTGACAGGTCTCCACATTTGTTTCTATCCCTTGATGAGGCTAGTCCCTATATCTAAACAATTGCTGGAATACATTGATCCGTATAGAATAAGTGGATATATTACAAGCCTCAAAAGCTATGGTTTATCAGAAATAATATATTAGCACCTCTAGTGTTTACACACTGGCATAAACACTGGGAAGTTTCTCTTTTTTGCTCAAAATATGATAGTGATTCAAAGACAGTTAGAAATACCTGTTCTTCATCAGCACAGGTAAGCTCAGGAAACCAGCTCTGTAGCATTTTTTTTTGCTCCAAGAGGTAACACATCTCTTGGACCAGACAAGGTCCCATCTTGCCCAAGATGGGACAAGGAACTTCAGGCATAAAAGTGAATATTGAATGTAACAAAAATTTTCCCCTTTGTGCAAATCTAAGAACACAGCAAAATTGTGAATTATAGAAGAAAAAGACATGCAGAGCTTGAGACAGATAAACAAAATTCAGTGCTTCAGTTTCAGTAAGTGCAGGTTTTATTTTTGAGATATAGCACCCACTGGGCCAGGGAACAAAAAATAAAAAATAGGGGGAGGCGATCTCAGGCAGCGCTCCGTTTTACGTTTCTGATCATGTCTTTCCTGGAAGAAAGGACATAGCTATGTGATTTTAGAGAAGGCAGCAAACCGCTGAAGAGCCACCTCCAGGCTGTGCCTGTCGCTGCCCGGGGATGCGAGCCGGGGCCGGGGAGCGGGCTCCCCGCGGGCTGCGGCCGGGGCCGGGGCGGGCAGGCGCGGAGCATCCCCGCCGGCGGGCAGCATGGCAGCTGCCGGGGAGGTGGAGCCAGCCGCTGACNGGCAGCTGCCGGGGAGGTGGAGCCAGCCGCTGACCTGCCAGCTTCGCAACACGGGCACATTATCTGCGTTGAATAAATCTTTTTTCCGCCCTACCTGCGCCGGAGAACACGAGGAAAAATAAAATAAAAATATATTAATTTAAAAATCTGTATTTTTTTTAAAGTAGGACCGGCGGGAGGAAACGGGAGACAGAGGCCAGGTGCGTACGGCTGCCTCTCTGCCGGCTGCGGAGGTGCATGAGGAGCTGGGCTGGGCGCCGCCGCCATGGAGCACATCCGGATGCCCAAGGTGGGTCCCGGCGGGCGGCGGGGCCGGGCCGGGGGGCGGGAGAGGCCGCCCGGGGCCTCCGGGCGCGGAGCATCCCCGGCACCGCTCCTGCCGGGGGCTGGCGCGGCTGAAAGGAGCCTTCAGCCGCAGCCCTGCGGGCCCCCGGCCGTGCACAGCCATCCTGGGAGCGCCGTGGGGCTGCTGCGGGTTTGGTTTTTTAACCAGTTTGCGATGAAATCNGGAGCGGGCTCCCCGCGGGCTGCGGCCGGGGCCGGGGCGGGCAGGCGCGGAGCATCCCCGCCGGCGGGCAGCATGGCAGCTGCCGGGGAGGTGGAGCCAGCCGCTGACCTGCCAGCTTCGCAACACGGGCACATTATCTGCGTTGAATAAATCTTTTTTCCGCCCTACCTGCGCCGGAGAACACGAGGAAAAATAAAATAAAAATATATTAATTTAAAAATCTGTATTTTTTTTAAAGTAGGACCGGCGGGAGGAAACGGGAGACAGAGGCCAGGTGCGTACGGCTGCCTCTCTGCCGGCTGCGGAGGTGCATGAGGAGCTGGGCTGGGCGCCGCCGCCATGGAGCACATCCGGATGCCCAAGGTGGGTCCCGGCGGGCGGCGGGGCCGGGCCGGGGGGCGGGAGAGGCCGCCCGGGGCCTCCGGGCGCGGAGCATCCCCGGCACCGCTCCTGCCGGGGGCTGGCGCGGCTGAAAGGAGCCTTCAGCCGCAGCCCTGCGGGCCCCCGGCCGTGCACAGCCATCCTGGGAGCGCCGTGGGGCTGCTGCGGGTTTGGTTTTTTAACCAGTTTGCGATGAAATCCGCCCAAATACGCCGGGAGGTGAACGCGCTGTTTTGCGATGGGGGCTGAGGGTTTGTCGGGCATTTTAATTGCCTTTTATTCAGTCCCTCCAGATAATGCAGGCACTGTCCATGACTTGTAGGTACCCAAGATGAAAGGTGTGTTATCTGCTTTACAGATGCCTTTAGTTTACCCCAGTGCTTTAGACCTGGTGATGAATTTGTTTAGCATTTGTATACCGACATTTGGCCAGTGTAATCATTCTCATTATAAAGCTTTCTAAGCATGAGGCCTGCGTATAAATACAAAATTGTCATCGTGTTCTAAGAAAAGAAGGTACAGTTTTGCCAGACACAAATTTTACATTAACAATAATAATAAAAAAATGAACCAGAGCAATATGTTAATTTGAAGTGGGGGTGGGTTATGTTCTCATATTATTTATTTATTTATGTATCCGAACCCCTGCCATTAACATAACGATTTGTGCCCATTTGTTTATTATTATCTGGTACGATGCCATAAATTTTAGATGAGGGTCTCCTTCACCTAAATTTTTGGGCCTTAGGTACTAAGCTGGAAATATATTAAGAATATAGACATTTATAACAGCTGTTTTTCCTCTTATTTCGTGATATGTTATCTGACATTATGGGAAGGAAGAATATCAGAATAGTAAGAATGTATCTTACTGCGGGCTGGAAATGATTAGTGAAAGTTGTTTGAACAGATGTTTCTGGCCATTAGATGAAGAACGCTGAAAAGCATGAATGAGGAAAATAGTGAAAACAAACTAGTAAGGGTAGAAAAAATCCTAAAAATAAACGGTTATATTTGCTGTGAATGGAAGGCCCAGGCAAGTCCCAGTTGCAGGCAATGCACGCTTATCTGTTAGCTTTTCTATAAGCAAGTCCTTAAAATGTTGCTCTGCATATGTAAGACTCAGGCCTGTCTCCGACAGCTGTGAGCAGGCACTGTACTGATGACTCAAGACACTGAAAATCTTACTCAGTACAAGGTGATTCTGCAGTCTTGGTTCCTGGCATTCCCTTGCATTATAGCTGTGCTGAAAATTATCTGTCTAATGTTACAAAGCAGTTTAAAAGGCATGATTTAAAGGTACAAGTAATGAAAGAATCCTTTACCATTTCTTACATAAATTTAAAAATCCAGGATATTCAACATGAGTAGGTGTTGAGATATTTCATCTTTACATTACTCCTAAATACATTGACAAGTCAGTGTACCTACAATTACCTGGCAGAATCAATATCTTCGATTTGTTTTTTTTAAAACCCTCAGCAAAATCAGCCACCAGAGCAGTGTTGGGTTTTTTTGGTTTTGTTTTTTTTTTGCTGTGGTTTCATTTGGGTTGTTTGTTTGGTTTTTTGTATTTTGGAATTTAATGTTAAATGATTACCAGTGTCAGTAATATAAAAACAGATAAAGGAAAGCTATGTGAATACAGGGATATTCTCACTGTATCATGTGGTAGTCTCTGATATCACATTTCCTGACTCTACCCAGTTTTGTCCTGAGAGAAATTTGACAAGCAACTGCCATACTCTTCAAAGTTATTAATCTCAGAATAATGACACTTTCCTTGATTTGGAAACCCAGCCAAATGGAAAATCAAGATAAATCACATACTTAGAGAATTAATAAACTCAATAATATCTGAAAACAAAATTCCTGCCTCATGTAAAAGCTTTTCCTTCAAAAGGCAGTAAAAAAGGTAGGTCTGTATCACATGACATCCATTAGGACTTGGCAATTGCTTTTTATTTTAATTGAAATATAGCTGTAGTGAGTGATGGTTCATAAATATTAAAATAGAACTGATATAACTGCCATGACAAAGAAGAAAGAAATTCCATACCAGTTGGGCCAGTAGTTCATTTAGGTCACTACGCTGTGTCTGATAGTGGCAGAAGGAGAGCAGGTAAAACTGGCCACATTCTGCATCCTCTTAGCATCCACAGTTGTAATAGTGTCCAACCCTTCCTAGCTTGATTAATGGCTGTTTATGGACTTCTCTGTGTGAGTTTACCAAAGCTCCTTCTAAATATGCTGGCACCGTTCTGCCTCCATAGCCTGTGTGGAAGCAAGTTCTGAAAGATCATGGCTGTTCTGTATCCACCTTAACCATGCCTGAGCATAATATCTTCATTGCAACCCACCAGATTCTGATAATTTCAGACCAATGTCAGCAGTGACCCTGAGACCTCTTCCCTGCGTAGTAACTATCAGTTCTAAGTCCATGGTTGTGTAGATATGGTTTATGTTTGTTTTCCTACAGGTACATTACTTTATGTCTGTGTTGAAGCTCTTCTGTGTCTCTTTTGCCTACACACTGTTTTGCAAAGCTCCTATGGAGTTTTTGTGCCACAGATAAGGCATTTGGATAAGACAGCTTATGATCATCCACAGACTTAAAGATTTCACTGTTCACTGTTTTCTTCAGGCCACTGAGAAAGCTGAATAAAAGCAGTCCCAGCACCAGAATTTGTAGGACTACACTGTCGACCCTTCTCCATTCCGAAAAGAGACCTTAAGCCCTAGTTTTTGCTTCCTGTCCTTTAACTAGTTTTGTCTGTAAATGGATTTTTCCTCCAGTATTGTGGCAACTTAATTTCTTTAAAAACCTTCAATCGTCAAAAGCCTTTTTGGAACTTTAAACATACTGTGTCCTCTGGGTCACCTTTACCCATGTGCATCATGGCAGCATCACAGGATTTGCAAGATTTCCTGCTGCAAAGGCTATTCTGGTTCTTTCCTGACAGACTATGTGCATCCACCTGCTCAATAATCACATTCTTTCACATGTTGTTGACATAACTACGTGATTTTGCTAGTGATACATTGTCTAGTCTTTCGCTGAAAGACGTAATACCTGAAGAATTTAACTGCTGTCTCCAATAGCAAGTAAAAGCAGCAAGACAATAGCGGAAATAGAAACCAGGTCTCTTGACAGTTGTCTGTTAGACAAAATCGCTTTTCTTCATTATTTTTGAAATGTTATGCGCTAGACCTCCTGGACCTTCCCTGGTCCTTCTGGATGGCCAGGTTCCTAACACACTATTTTACGTACTGAATGCTATTGTTGTGTCATTAGACTATTGGCAGAACACAGAGTGCATGCGTGGTGTGTGTTTATACATACATACATATGCAGTAATGTTTTCACAAAGTAAATGTCACCCTATATGTGAAGGCTGTAATTTGAGTATATGTAAGAGTTGCTAAGAGTCACATATTGCTAAATATAATTATTCGTAACTCAAATAATCTTTTGGAAATTAATAACTAGTAAAAACACTGTCTGCCATGAGTGTGGATTGAGCAGCAAGATGGTTTAGGATAACTGCCAAAGCCCAAAATGTGACAAACTGCTCATAACAGTAATAAAAAATGAATAAGCAATACTTCTGCATAGGCTAGAAGCACATCTTGCTAATGTGTGCAGAGATATATCTGTCCATGGACAGGCTGACAGATAAAGAGCTCTGAAGATATATTTACTTCATAGAAGGGCTTCATGCACTCTTGCTAGTCAGTTACTTCATTTTATTTAGCCCAGTTCTGTATCATTTGTCTCTGTATATTGGCAGCAGGACTACTGAATGGCCTTCTTATAATAAAGAATATATCAGATTTACCCGTGCTGTAACAGCTGTCTTCAGTGGAGCTAGTCCAGAAATTCATTTGGCTCAGTATCTCTTGTTAACACAATACTTGGGATGACTTGTGTTGCTCAAGTGCTTTCATTTTTGTGATGTTATGGTAAGGTATTTCCATTCAATTATTCCTTTCTCAGGGAGAATTTAAGATATGCTGCCATTTCTCATGGTAACGACAAACCTTTCTACCAGATGTATTACTTGCCAAAACAAATTTCTGGCATGCGTAAATGGGTGTTGTTTCCTTTTCTGTTTTCCTTCTGGAGTTCTTCGTTTTCATTCAAAAAGCTTTATAATACAAGTCAGTTTTCCCAATGTCTCCATCAGGAAACCTGTATCATTTACATCCACTCTATATATGACACATCACAAAAATGGCAAAAAATTTGTCCGTGTGCTCATCTAGGTCAATGGCAAAATTAAACCCAGCAAGCTTAACCTTTACTTTCCAACTACATCTGCCATGTTACTGTATCTCCACCTATTTTAAGCCAAGCTGGCATTTCTACCATTGCTCTCTGTGTGCCTGCTGTTAAGAAAGGAGGTGATATTATAATTAAGTTCTCCATACTCAGGCTACCATTCTTTTTGGAAAAGTTCAGTTTCACTTCAGTGATGTAGGAAGGTGGCAGCAGTCCTGAGGCAATATCAGGAACCAGCTGGGGCTGTGGGCTGGTGTTTTCCCCTCCAAGCCAGGGAATGGAGAGCCACAGGCACTTTGCTGTAGCGGCCCAAGCTCTTGGCTAAACTTTTATTTAGTTTGCTGCTTTGGAAAGGCAGAGGAGGTGAGGCTGGCATTGCCCTTGCTTTTTTCTGGTGTTTTCAATGATCAGCTTACAGTAAACACTTTATTGCAAATTCTTCTGGTTTTCTTCTAAGTATACAACTTGGTGCAGCTGATGCTCTTTGATTCCAAAGCTGTTTTCTAACTTTACATCATGGTTAGGAAATGTTTAAACTATTCTGGGGCTAGATACGTTTAATGACTTCAAATATGTCATTCTACTTGACTGCTTATACTCAAAGAGATGCATTAAAACATATACACTAATTCTGGACACTTTTGACTCTCACTTTGTGCATTATATTTTTTTTGTGTTAATAAATCTTTGCTATTTAGAATTAAATTTAGTTTTATTTGCGTTCCATTGATTCTGTGTTTGTGCTGTGGAAATTTGAGCACAAATGATAAATTTAACGCAAATGAGCTTCATAAAATACTATGCTGAAAGCATTCTCTGGTTTGTCATTCAGGACTGGAGGTGGATAAAATTAAAACAGGAATTGCAGAGGGTATCTGCATGATGTGGGATGTGATTTGTAATCTCAGTTTGGAATTTGCTCCTAAAATGTTTGTTTTGAATTGGACTCATCAAGGGACCTGCTTATTAGTGTCATTTTAGATTTAAACAAGGCCCTGTAACAGCTGTTATTCTCAAAAGGTTTAGTCAGAAAACGATTATTGTGCATTCATGATACCAGTTTAATTAAATTCTGTCTCAGGGTTGTGGGGTTTTTTCTAACCCATCTCACAGAATTGTGGACTTTTAAACTTCAGCTATATTTGACTAGATGTGAGAATCACAGCCTGATTACAGTAAGGACCTCAAACTTGATACAAATGATATTTACAGTTTATCTCACTCATAGATCATATTTTCATAGCTAACCTCACTGGCCTACAATCCAGCTGGGGATTGGCCATCTCAGCCTCAGTTCTCTCACAATCTTTTTCATTTAAGTCACTTGATACATCTTTTTGGAACTGGAGGAGATCCAGACCTGTCTTTGATTTGGGTGGGTTTCAAGATAACTGCATTACCAGTGAAATTAAACTAACTCCTGCTAAAAAGAAGTACTGAAGTGTGATTTCAGTGAACCACTTAGTCAGAATTGCTCTTTGGGTCTTGCATTTCCTTCTCCCTGACATCATGGGTTTAGTTTGGCTCATTCCCACTGCATCTATGTGAATACCAGACTTTATCTTGTTATACTGGAAGATTTTGGTTGCTCCTGTGAGCAGTATTTTCTTTTTCTTGGTCACAGATTTGAATGTTCTATTTCTTTCTCCTAGGCTTGTCAGGTTGTAGTGTTGCTATTTTCCTTCTTTTGGAGTGTTTCTGTTGGACTCCACCTTCTTTCTATTCTTCAGCTTTTATCACTTTATTTTTCCTTACCAGGAACTTTTCAATTAAATAATTTTGAATAGACACGCTCTTATTTACCAGACCAAAATGAGTCAGAGAAGGCTATTGTTGTCACTGAAATCCTGTGAAAGCATCAGCAGAGTTGTGATGAATTTTTGCCTGTTTTCCTGGCCCTCTACCCAGGAGATTACTGGGCATCTGAGAACTGTTCTTTGTTCAAGTCAGCGGTGAAATTGGAGGCCTTGGGATTTCCGAGCTCCGCAGTCCTAGGTCCGTTCTGCAATCTGGAGATGTAACCAGAGCTAGCTCTTGCTTCCTGGGTCCACAGTCAACGTCCTGCAGCTCTCACAGCCCACACCGAGCCAGGACATCTCAAAGTTCTGGGAGACTTGCATTTGGTTGTGGATTTAAGAACTTCGGTTCACCCTGTGAAACCAGGAACCTGGAAACTCAAGTAATTCAGGACTGCTCACTGTTTGGACGTTAATTTGGTCTCCATGTGGTAGAGCTGAAGCTTTTATTTTTTTTGCCCACAAAACTCCTCTTTCTTGAACTTGGAGTTGGAAGTCCCACTTCTGAGCTTCAGGGTGCCAGCTCTCTGGGAGGGCTGTCAAAGGGATGGTAGTCTATCAAAGTAGGGGTGAGCAGATTAAATTTCAAATTGTTAAATGTTACACTGAAGTTTTAAAAATGAAGTGTTGTTATTTTTAAACAGTCAAAAAATCTTAGTCCAACTTGAAAAACTTTGGAAGATATAATTTTTCATACTGAAACAGAAGACATTTTCATCAATAGTTACTTCATTTTCCATTAGTTGCACCTATTTTACTTCTCTGAAATTTGAATGTGAGTAAATAAAATACTTCATTCATTGTGATTACCCTGGAAATATCTCCAATATAGACAGATTTTAGATTTAACATACCCGGTAGAACTTCATTTTGCACCAACACGGACATTCTGGAGAGGTAAAAAACTAAGCCAGAGCAATCCGAGGCAGTGGTTATTTCTGTCTGGCACGCAGGCGTTACATGTGCATTGCGCAGAGCAAGGAGCCAAACCGGTCTTGGCAGATACAGCACAGGAGCATGCTACAGTCATGAAGTCTTCTGTGCCATTCTCTTTCCCTAGTTTTGTTATCTATGCAAAATTCATTTGCATTACAGGTGTATTTAGTCCAACAGTGTTATTCTGGTGAGGCAGTACAACCCTACATCCTGGAATTTCAAAATATCACGAAGTTATCACACTTTTCTCTCTTTTCTTTGAGCTGGGAGTAGATGGTACAGGTAAAACCACTACATAACCCACAAAAATCTTATTTGGTTAAAGTGGGTTGCAATTTTTCAATTGACAACGTAATGCAATACTGTCTAAAGTGCTGTATGCTGCTGCGGTCATTCAAGTAACTTGTTTGTTACAGCTAGAACTAAAATCTTAGAGTTCATTTTCAGCTGAAATTTCACTTTGCTGTTTATTTGGGTGAAGTCTGCATTGCTTTATTCTCCCGTTTGTTTTTTTCCTTTTGGGCATCACTACTTATGGGATGAGATTTTTACTGTTTAGCATTAGGTATATAGTTTAAGAGGAGCCTCCATGGACATAGTCAAAGGAATATCCAGCATCTCATTAGACTAGATTCGCAGTCTCCATTGACCATTTGTTCTTCATGTACATAAGCTTCTAACTTAGTTACCTAAATAACGTACTGAAATTTAGATGGCATTAATACTGTCTTCATTTTGTTACAATAATCAACTTCATTTGTTCACCACTCTTAGATCTGTTTTCTCACTTCTGTAATGTGAATCGTATTTCTCATACTACTATATTGGTATAAAATCTTTTGAATGTATGGTGAAGAAACAGAAGATCACTTTTGGTCTACTTCATCAATCTCTCTGTTCGTAATCTTTGGTCAACCCACTGGAAGCTTCATGTGAAAAAGGTAAAGCTGCTAAAACATGTAATGTATTAATCATCTCAAAACTCTGTGCGTGTGTGGTAGTAAGAGTCTGTAGGATAGCTGACCATGTACATAATAGCTAAATCAGTGTTTACTGGCTATATCTAATCTACAGTGAGCCCAGGAACAGACTGACCTTTGCGAGGTGAATGACTTACCAAGTGAGCACAGGAGCTGTTTTACTAGATCAGACCAGCAGTCCTTTTAATTTTGCAACCAAAATACCTGAATCAGAATACTGATTAACAGGCAGTGTAAATGGAAGCGAGGGAAATCATGATCCATCTGGGAAGATGCTTCCAAATGTATGTGCTTAAGCATGAACACTGATGGAGTGAGTGGTCCTAATCCAAAGGTCATTTGAGGATAATGAAATAACTCTTCTGGTTTGAAAAGACTCAGGATCTAGCACTTTGTCTTTTATGGTTTTGGTTCTATTTTCACTTGGTTTTCTTTATTTTACATGCCTCTTAACTTTGGAGCCATTCTATTCTGAATGCTTTTTCATTTTGGAAACTTGATTTACACACATATGCCTGTTTCCAATATGCACTTTATTTCAATATTGGCTGTAGTGTTGTTTTGTTTTGTTTTAATCAAGTCTTTCCCTAAATACCTTGCTTTTCCCACTTCATGTCAGTGGGAAGGCACTTTCTCCCTTGTGAGATCCATATGTTAATTCTTTGTATTAATTAGAAAGGTAGTTTGTCCTTAGATTTCTAGTTTTGTGTCTATTCCTTTTAGATTTAGATTTCTCTGTTAAATTCATAATAATATAAATATTTTCTTAACCCTGGAATTGGCAGACCTCCTTTGGATTTTCTATGCCAGAGTTTCATATTTTCAATAATGTGAGCCTCAATAAAGAGGGAGCTGGATAAAGTAATAAAACAAGCTCTAAAAAACATGGATAGCCACATACTTTAATTTACTGTCTTGCTGTCTGTGTCTAAACCAGTAACTCTCAAACTTATTGCACTTCAAAATGGTACTGAAAATCATTAAGGCAGCATGTCTGCAGGGTACTCTTTGATTTCTGTTTGTGCATGGTAGGACACTGAGGCTGGAGGAGAAGATCTGAGAAGTCTGCCTTTGGAGTGGTGAGGGCGGGAATTCCTATGCCTGCTGCCAATGGACTGGAGTGGGTGGCAATTTGATCTATCAGTGTCTGTGAGTGAAATGAGTAATCTATTTGCAACAGAGTATTCACACTGACATTTCCTGCTGTACAGGTGTACTTCGCTGACAAAGCCAGATCCCTACCAGGAAAAAAGGGAGTCCTAAAACCCCATGTTTAATGCACATCTTTTGTGGGCTGCACAGCTCAAATGGGCTGGTCCTGCTGCTCTCAAAATAGAGCACTGAACAGGGCATAATTTTGAACATGCAAAGGAGCAGCCTGTATCAAATGGAGGAATGTAAATGTACATTTCTTTTCAGTGTCCCTTGGCTGCCTGCAGAATTCTTTCTCCCTACTCCAGTTTACTGCTCTGAGCAATACAATAATTTTCTGTATGTTTTTTCAGAAATAAATCTAAACAATTCTGGTAAATGTAGTAATATTTACTGATTTGAGGAAACTCTCTTTTTTTGGTAAATTAAAGGTCTTTGATATGGCTTTTAGTAGAACATACAGAAAATGTAGGAAATTCCTCAGTTGCTCTCTTTTCTAGATAATGACCTCTAGTATGGACTGAAAGAGGAAACATTATGGAAAAGCTTTGTGTTGCAATGTTGACACCATACTGCTATGCAATATACACTTGTAATAAGTTACTGTTCACTGCATCCATTACACAACCTCTACTCAGCTATAACTGATAATATGCTACTGACTTGCTACTTTCTACAGATCTTAGCAGACAGTAGGGGTTTTTTTAATCCAAATTGTTAGGTAATTAGTTCACTGTCTTACTAATATTACAAGTCGTTCCTTATAATCTTTTTCAGCTCTTTTCCAGTATTCCAGTTTCACTTTAGTACTTTCGTAAATTAGCCTCAAGTAGATTTTTCTTGAATATTTTCCCTTATCCAGCCAGGTTTTACAATGCCTAGCTTAAGGTGTCCACTTAAATTCAATAATTTTGGTATTTTGGGCTTTTGTTGATTCTTTAGACATATGCAACCGACTCCACGTTACAGATGGATTGTGCATTATTTTGCTGTACTTGGGAAATCTTTTCAGAGATGAAAATATAAAAAAGTTACAAAGATCAACTACAGTTTTCATGTTTCTCATGAAATAGAATAGAAACCACATTAAATGGTAGCATCAACTGGCAGTTTGGTTTTCCTTTATTCTTGTTCCAAGATCATGTAAAAAGATTACTTATTATATTTTGTTTCATGAATACAGCACTATAGTATCTTTGTGTGAAAACAAAAATGTAATAGCATTTGGTCTTTTGCATGTTGTATTTTTTCACTCTCAGGAATTACACTAAACACATGGATAGCTGGGGTCAACCAGGGTGAAGAAAGCTCAAATATTCCATTTGGCCTCAAACCATACCAGCTGTGCTCCTTTTTTCTCATTAGGCTCAGGCTTTTGGCTTGCAGAAGCTCTTCCCTTAGGTTTTGCATGCCTGCAGTGCTGAAGCCGGTCAGAGCCCTGTCACTCCTTCCCAGGATTCAGTTTCTTCTTGGTTTTACTCGCATGTGCAACATCACAAGGTGAGTAGGGAAGGCGGCTGAAATCCCTGGATGATATAGGAGCCCAGGGGGAGATGGAGACCTGGATGGACAAGAAGAAGCCTTTCTAGGACTACATGTGTGCGAGTAACCTAACGGGGCCTCCCTGGGCCCTCCCTGTTCCTTGGCTTCGGGTCACAGACTGTTGTGAAAGTAGAACTCTTGAAGAATCATAGAAACCCCTTTGTGCAGTCAAATGTCAAAGTACTTGATCAGCTTTTATCTGGCACTTGCTCTAACAGGCTTCTGTTGTAGAGCAAAGAATTTTAACTGTCTATACAACAGAGAAGCTCCTGAGGATGTGACCTGAGCTTGGACATTCCTTTCTTACCTGTATTTAGAAGCTTAGTCCTGGCTGGGAAGGTTTTCTGGCCTTTTTTTTTTTTTTGGTGTGTGTGTGATAAGGAATTAGAGAAATTTGTAACTGTTCCTCTTAAAGGAGCTGGGAGCACTTGGTGATAGAGGGGAGCAGAGCTATTTTGTTCTTGGCTGCCAGATAGGATTTTTGCCTTGTGTTCTCCTTCCAGATGCACAGTGACTATTGTAACGTGCAGCTCGGCAATTACCACGGCAGAACTGGCAGTTAAAGTCTCTTTTACTTCAGGTTTAGCTAATAGATGGGAAGCAAACACAAAGACCAGTGTAGTGAGAATAAAACACTCTGAAATGGTTTTTAATACTTGGGTTTTTTTGAAAATCCCACAGTAGAGACATTTTGTGTCAAATAACATCTCCCTATTGTGTGCAAGTGGTGTTATGTCAGGAAGCGATGTGGAGAGGCTTGGGACTGAGGCTCCAAGGCATAGTTTTTTCCAGTCTGACCAATCTGCTGCACAGCTTTGCTTTTCTCTTGTTTCCTTATTTGATTCTGAGTTCACAGTCAAATCTGATATTGCATCCGAAGGAGCTTTCCCATGCACAGTTATAAAGAGCATGAAAAAGTAGCAGTAAATTCTGCATTTTTTTATGATGCTGCCATGAGTTTGGAGATACTGATACATCTTAAAGAAGTGAGAATGAAGGTAGCATATTCAAGAAGCATTTAAAAATAGTCCATGTAGTTAGAGCTTATTCAAGAAGTAATCTATACTAAGAGTGAAAACAAACCAGAATACATGGATATTTTTAGGAATAACGTTTTGGCACACCAACTTTTCTGAACACTTTCAGGGTCCTGTCTTTACCATTCTTCCTTTGGTGGGAGTCCCACTGAAACCAGTGGGAGTTGTGCCTGAATAAACCTTTGGCCCGTGCTTTTCCCTAATATGACATCTTTTTCTTGAATGACCTCCTGGCAACCTTGTTTGTAAGTCATTTGTCATGTCTATTCTCTGAGTAAAAAGTGCCTTCCATCTGTTCTTAATCTGCATTCCCTTTAACTTCTATTTTTGCCTTCTTTTTTCTGTCATCTGTGTTGCATTGAAAATAGATTTTCTGGCCAACTTTATTTATCTCCATGTAAGGGGTTGGAATCATTGAAATAAAACTCTTGGCAGTGTGTTCTTTAAGCCTAGACAACCACAGTCATCAGAAAAAAAATAAATGATGGGGGCAACAGCTTCAAATAAATCATTGAAGTTTTTTATTAGATGCCACTCTCCAGACTGGCTTGGCTAATGGTTTCTTTTTCACTCTTGATGTCTTCTAGGTCTCAGTTTTACAGGTTGGTTTTGCTCTTTTTTTCATTTCTTTTATTCTGGTCTGGTCTCTCCCACCAGCTGTTCGTTTTAGGCAAAGCGTATGTGTGTGGTGTGTATGCTTTTCCCTGATGTGTGTCAGTACATACCTAATTTCTTAGGTTCTCAAATAAAGTCTACAGTAGTTTTAATGAAAAAATGGAGCACTTTTTGGAGAAAAACTGGGAGACATTATTACAGTGACTTTTAATGATGTTTAATTTCATTTTTCTCAGCATGTTGTTGCTTTTGAGATAGAAAAACTCAGCTTCTTCCAAAACACTATTGCAATGTGTGTTCCTCTCTTGTGGAAATGAACGTATTCCCGTTCCCTCTAGACCATTTAAAGACACTGTTTGACTTGGCTTTCTTTTTCTGATTGAGAAGGTGGAGAACAAGAAAGATGGCTCCTTCTTTGAATCCTTTGGCCAGCAGAATGAAATCTAAGATTGATTTTACTTTTTTTTTAAATTATTTTTTTTTCTTTTCTTTTTTTCCTGTCCATGGGTGAAATATACTGATTTTTTTACAGAAAGTTTGAGTATCTGGAAACTAGGCAGAAGAAACATAGATGAAGCTCAGATGTACACCACATAGATCTGTGTAGGTGGTTGTGCAGAGAGTTTTTAGAACAAGCTTGTGAGAGTTTAGAGATCCTTATTGCTCCTGAAGGCACTTCATGCCACTTCCTATAAATCAGAACTGTGGATTTGATTCCAAGTAGTGCTTAGATGTAAAGAGTTCCCTTTCCCTTTGGAAATTACGCTAGATATTATAAGGTGGTTCATGAGGCAAGTTGTTAGTAAACCTGCTTTATTTTTCTCATAGTAAAATCACAGGTTGACATATATCACATGAGAACTAGGCAAGGTTAATCAATCAATCATGCTACTTTCATTTAGCCAAATTTTGAGGTTCCCTTATTTTTAATTGACTCTTACTGTACTTTTTAAGGTCAGTAAAAATAAGGGCTAGCTAAAAATTCTGTCTGTTATATCATCTCACAAGCAGTACTTTTCCTTTGTTGAGCCTGGTAGGAGAGCTCATTCTGAGTTGTACTTATCCACACTGAAAAACTGAGAAGCTCTTGCTCAAACGCAGAAAACATATGATATTTTGGATGTTGTGCTGTGTCACAAAAAATTCTGTCTGCATGAAAAATTAGAAATTGCCAAGAGCTCTGCTTAACCAGAAACAGACAATTGGACCAAATAGATCTGTGTTACTGTAAAAATATTGAAAGTCTGGGAAAAAAAGTCAAATCTAGAGTTACTGGTTATAAAAGAAAATGTTGATGTAATAGGCACATAAAAAACTTAGTGGAAGAAAACTAATCAACGTGACAGGCTAATATCAGTGACAAATTACATAGGAAAGATTGATAAAGTAATGCCTGTCAAAGCGCAGATTTTTTGTCTTGAAGAAAATTTTGAGTTGAATCTTATAGATTAACTACATAACAAAACCAAAAAGTAACTACATATTGAAATTACAAGACTAAATATGAAAAGTAGAACTGTAGCACCGCAGGAGTGCAGTACAGTATTAGGACTGTAGTACTAGCTGTCCTACCTAAATGGTGACATTGCCTGTGACAATCTAAACAAGATCAAACAGGCATGAAGGCAGGAAATGCAATAACAATGGGAAACATCATTTACCTAATTGAGATTGTGTAAATGGGCTGGGGGGTGATTCTGAGTAAAATTTTATTTTTGCAAATGATTGATTATACAGAGGCTATTTGTTCATCTTGGGGAAAAAAAAAAGTAATTCTAAGTAATTCTAAATAGTTCTAAGACCCAGTCTTAAGCAGCAACAGAAAAACCTGTTTCAAAATAAAGCTAAAACCTCTGTGTGACAGCAGCTAACATACTTAGATAGAGTATTCTTGAAATTGCAAAAAAAAGGGGGGAAAAAGTCTCCCATGGCAATGTTTACCTTCAAAGAGGAAACTACATAAAAATGTGAAAACTGTTTAAAAATAAAGAGAGCCAAAAGTTAAAATGTTTATAAGAGTCATGAAGATTGTTTAAATATGGGAGCTCACTGCAATTTGACTTCCAGAAAAAAGGCTTTAAAAGACCAAAAAAGTTTTGCATAGCTGAACAGCAGGATGAAGGAGTAATAGGATGTCTCTTATTAAAATAACTTCTTTTATTAGAAGTAAAAGGGCTTTCTTCAAGTTGAAGTTGTGCCTAAATGAAGCAAATAAAGCATGAACAAGTTAAATATATAAACAAAATAAGGCAGGCCAAAAGAGATTTTGAAGAACAACTTGGCAAAAACTGGTAGTAAAGCCATTTCCAGGCTGTCTTTAGCAGGTAAAATCCTGACAGAAAATCTACAGGGCTAGTAAATGATCAAAGTAGGGAGGATATTTAGGGCAATACCCATTCTGGCATATTTCTCTGTCAAGAATGCATCAGAAGATTTGTCACCAATAAAAGCATTATTAGAAGAGATTTCAGAAGAAACTGGCAACAACAAACAGTAAAATTTTACCAGGGCCAGATGGTATCCATGCAGGTTAAAAGAACTAGAGTACAAAACTCTCAAGTCACTAACAATGGTGTAATGCTTAAAATTTTCCTGGTCTGAAAAAAATGGGGGTGATAAATACGACACCTAATCTGAGAAAATTCATAGAGGCTGCAAATACTCCCTCCTAAATCACTAAATGTATGATTAGGTATGATAAAACCAGGAAGAACCAGCATAGCTTTCATAGAGGAATGCAGAATCTTTAAAAAATTATTTGACAGATAACTGAACAAAGGGATGAGGCAGGTCCATTCAATAGAAGCTAGTCAGTCTTCCGAAACTTATTTAAGCATGTCCTTCATCAAAGGCTATTGAAGAAACTGAAGTATCATAGGATAAGAGATACAGGCCTCTCAGTAACAACAAGTTAAAAATTAAGAAGCAAATAGTAAGAATATACTGTCCATTATTGCACTGGCAGGAATTCATCATTAGAGATCCAACAAATCTTTAAGAGCCTGTGATGTTCAATTTAAAAATGTTTTGAAAGATACAGGGAGGGGAGGAGATGCCAGAGGTAGCGAAGTTCACTGATAGTACTTATATTATTCAGGTAAGCAAATGGAAGATTGCTGTAGGTGTTTGCAGCAATGTCTCATGATGATGGATGAAATTAATCACTGATAAACTTAAAATAATACACATGGAGAGGTCTTATGTATGCAGATGTGACTTTGAGTTAAAATTGGTATTTCTTAAAAAGCAAACAAATAAATAAAAAACCAACCAACCAAAACCAAAAAACACCCACTATATCCAGCAGAGGACAAAAAAGCAAGCCACGTCTGAAGAATTTTAAAAATCGAATAGAGAACAAACCAGCAAACATCACTGTTCTACTACACAAACCTCCTGTACACCCAAATCTTGAGTTCTGTTTGCACTTTTGTCCCTTTTCAAGAAGTAGACCTCTTGTAGGACCACCAGGAATGTGGAAGAACTTGTCTGGAACAGCTTCCATGAAGGTCACAACTACATAAAGTTGGGCTCTCCAGCCTGGGAATGAGAGGATGGAGGGAAGGATCTATAACAGCATGTGTGGCACAGAGAAAGCAAATGAGGAACAACGTTCCCTGCTACAAAATTGTTCACCAAATGTGTGGTGCACCTGCCAACGGTGGCAGTTTCAAAGCAAGCAAGGGGATGTCTACTTTGCTGGTGTTCCATGGCCTAAACTGCCTCAGCTTGTAGGGTGGTATCTGGGGATGATGACTGCCTTGTGCACCACCAGAGCCTGTCCAGCAGAGTCCTCGTTGGCTGGACTGCTGTGTGGGTACCTTATTTGTCCAGACAAACCTCATCTTTTGTTGCTGTTATTTGTGGGTTCTTTTTTAGAATTCAGGACTGCCTGCATCTTTGTTTTGTATCATTCCTGCTCTTTTCTGTCTTCTCTTTTGCTTACTACTGATTGCTTACTGGGCTAATGCTGTGTTTCTTCCATTCCTCCCCACCCCAATACATGACCTCTGAAGTAGATGGTCCTGGGAAAAGACTTTATCCATGCTTTCTAGCTGTTTTATTTTTGTTTAAAGCAGATTATAGCTGGCCTTGAGGGAGAAGGCTTGGTTTCACTAATTGGTCGGTATTAAGCATTTTGCTACCAAACTGGCCTATTTTGATTTTAAGGATTTCTTTATTCCTATTTTTAAAATAGTGCAATTTGTTTGGAATACACATTGTAAACACGTAGTTCTTAGATGCTGGCATCATTCTTTTTCTGGTGTGATTTCAGTGGAACTATTTCTGTAAAATTTTGGGAACACATGGCTACCTCCCATCTCTGTGAGCATTTTTGGAAGTTTCTGTCTATCTAATCTGGAATCTCTTCATTATTAAAAGTCAAGTTGATTTTGCTGATCCTTCTATTCTTTTTTATTTGTATTTGTTGTACCCAATTCCGATTTTCAGGAAATTGGTGCAAAATTACATTTATTTCAATGCAAAAGTGATAAAGTCTTCTTAAACTTTGTTCTTTCCCCCTTCACCCCGCCTTCCATTTTCTCAGAGCAACATTTAAGTCAGCTTCTGTACTTCAAACACAAGACTAGTTCCTCTTGATTTTAATGGAGGCATATCTCTTCAACAGTTATCAGCTTCAAGTCCTGAGAATAACTAGGTGTATGAAAGAAATTGTAAATCTTACGTGTAGTGTTGAGGAGAGGAGGTACAGAAGATCAGCCAGTGTGGTGAAGATTTTTTGTAGCAGTGGGCAGGCTGCATAGATCTTTGCTGCTTGCATGAAAAGCGTATGTTCTGGTGTAATTCCAACATTATAAAACCAGAAGAGACCTTTTCCATAATTTACTACAAGTTATATGATATTGGCCATCAGCATTCATTGGTTTGACTTTGAAAATAGGTAGGGTTTTTTAGGAAAAATGACTAATTTTTGTTTTGAAACTTTTGCAGTGGGAAACCAACTAAATCCATGGTAACAAGCTGTTGACTGTTTTAGGCAGTTTTTAATCCCATTTAATATCAAATCAGATTAAATGCCTCTAACCTGTGCCATATACAAAATACTGATGGCGTGCAAGCCACAAAGCTGGTTATCTGAGAGTTAATAACATGTTATGGACTCGCTTATTGTCAGGAGTGTCACGAAGAGAGAACATCCATTTTGTGTCCAATGAGGCAAAGCAGCAGATATGAAGTCCTCAATTCCCATTGAAAAGTGACTGAAGGCAAAAATTTCTGGTGTGGCCACTGCTGTCAGCCCTAATATGAGCGTAGGCACAAACATTGAAACATTTTTTTGAAGTATCAACGGAGACTTGCCCAAGAGCCTGAGTGAGGCCTACTGAAGAAAGACACTCTACCACTACCACCTCCTGCTTATTGTTATGATTTTTTAAAATTTAGCTTCCTATGTATCACTGATAATTCTGGAATGGCTTGAATGGACAACATGGAGCTAGAGTTTAGCTGAAGGTCAGGCCCTGCCTTGCTATCATGGGGTTTTGGTAAAGTGAGGTAAAAGGGAAGAGGTCAAGTGAGAAATTGTCCTTGAAAGTCTTCGCTAACAGATTTTTGGATACAGAGGTACCACAAGAGGCGGGAAAATGAACATTAAAGCAGATCTAGAAATAGGTAACATAGTACAACTGTATTTTCTCTTCTGATAGTAATTTCATATGGTACTGAAAAGAACTTACTTTGTAATGGAGAAGATGTGGATGTTAAGATCTCACTATGGCAGGCTATGTCATAGCCTAATTATTTCTTTTTTTTCCTCTGTCATTTATTTGTATAGGTGGAAAACGTTCGGTTACTTGATCGTTTATCTTCAAGAAAAGCTGCACTGGGAACCTTGTATTTAACAGCTACCCATGTCATATTTGTGGAGAATGTTTCTGAAACTCGTAAAGAAACTTGGGTATGTATTTTTATTTTTTCATTTAGCTGTAAGTGTGAGGCACTTTATTGATGGCAATTTGAAAATAACTTGCAAAGCAGTTTAAACATAGTAAATTAGTTCATATGGATGCTTTTATAACTTCAAAGTGTGTGAAATTCCAATGTGGTGATTTTTGAAAATTTTCAATGGATTCTGGACATTGCTACATGGTAAGAGGAGTAGAAGGACCTTCACCATATGAATATCAGATGTGACTGACCAAGGAACAGCTGCTGTGAACTACAGTGTCGCTCCCATCATCCAGGAAGAACTGAGGAGAAATGCTTTGAGTGTGAATTAGTACCTTGATGCAGTCACCTCTTGCTGCTCTCCCTAACTGCTTGTTCTGGATCAGTGATTTTGTTGTTTTGCTTTGTTTGGTGGGTTTTTTGTTGTCTGTTTTGTGGTTGGTTTGTTTGGTTGGTTGGTCATTTTTTTTTTTTAATAACATGGTATTTTGATGGACCAATAACAAGTTGTCTGTGTACATATAGGCGCGGATATAGTTCCCATGTCATACCATTTGAAAGTCTTTTATGTGGATTAATTGTGAATCGTTTGTCCAGTTTTGTACTAATTATTAACTCCATTCTCTTTCGGTCCCACTATTCCTCTCCAGATTCTTCTTGTAACATTTCACCTCATCTGATGCAGTATTTAAAAATACGTCAGGACTACCATTCTGTTGATGAGGAGGGCCAACATTTTAGACTTATTTAACTGGTGCTGGTTCTTTTCAGTGTATAGATAGATGGAAAAAGCTCATTTTTTTGACAACTGTTAGCTTACAGTAAAACAAACTAACAGAAAACTTTGGATAACACAGCCAGGCTAATGACTGAGCAGCTGAAGCAATCCAGAAACACTTCTTTGTCTGCAGGTGATGTATCAGGCGCTACTTGAGCCTGAGCTGGAGGTAGGAACAAAACTACAAGAGAATTTTCTCTAACAATAGTAGACACTACAATGCCTGCCCTGACATGTAATTACAAATAATTATTTTTCTTCCTAAAGATTTGAATAATTTGGCATAACCAATTTCAATTCTCTTGCAGGTTCTCCACAGCCAAATTTCCTCTATTGAGAAGCAGGCCACCACTGCCACTGGTTGCCCACTGCTGATCCGCTGCAAGAACTTCCAGGTCATCCAGCTGGTCATCCCTCAGGAACGAGACTGCCATGATGTTTACATATCTCTGATACGTCTGACACGACCAGGTACGAGATGGAAATAGGCGCAAAAGTCAATCCTTGTCCGGAAGAGGGAGAATGTGAGGGGAGAAATGTAGCTGTGTATCTTTGCACTTTGCAGTTTAAGAAAAAAGGCTTTATTAGAAACCTGTCATGAGAAAAAATGTCCCTGGGCAGACGAGCGTATTAAAATAATCACTTATAGAGCAATAAAGAAATCACATCATAACAAGTAGTTAATTCCACAAAATGCGTCATGAATTTTTGTTGAAAATTATACTGTAGGCTATCATTTGCCATAAGATACACTATAATTCTGTTTTATGTGTAACTTGTTTACTGGATGCCTTGTGTAAATGTGAAATCAGGAAAATACTTTCAAGCCTTTAAATCCAGGGAATTTTGATGTTCCTACTGTAATGAAAAACTTCGGATATAGTTAGTGGTCATGCTGATGTCTGAATTTTCCTTTTTTGTGCTGTGCGTAAATTTCTTAAAAATCAGTGAAAGCTTTTGCAGCAAACAGGTGATTTATTTCACTGGACCACCTGTGCCTGTTATTACCTATGTTTTGAAAGTGCGCTTTTTGAATTTCTAAATTCAGATCAAATTAATTTTTAAATTTTTCCTCTTTTCAAAGAAAATCCAAATGTTGCAGCAAAGTCCAACATCTGATCCTCTGCATTATAACTGCTCTCGTAAGAACTAGCTGAGAAGGCTTCTGGATTGTTTGTTTTAAATTATAACTTTAGAAATGCAACACCAACCTCTGTCCTTTACCATTATTTTGACAGTATGCAAAGAAAACATTTACCACAGTCTGTACAGAAGTGATAACCCTGGCTTTAATTTTTATCTTGCTAGGAGAACACCAATTTTATCTTATTGTGGGGTTTGTAGTGTTAGGTTTACTGTTGAACTTAATGATCTTAATGGTCTTTTCCAACCTAAATGATTCTATGATTCTATTCTATGATCTAGCGTGTAGAGAGGTAAAAAATTGCAGTCAGCGAGCACAGCTACTGAACTTTTTATAAAGTACCTTCTATAATTAGGATAGTAGTAGTAGTAGTAGTAATGTGCAACTGCAGCAGATGTAACATGATATGCTAGGTGATGCAAGATGAAAGTAATCAGAGAAATTTAAAAACAATGAGACAAATTCAGTCAGTGGTTCTGCTGATGTAAATCTGGATTAATTCCATGGGTGGCAGCTGCAAGTATGTGTTCATGCATGCTGGAAGGAATGTGTTTCTGCAATGGCCTTTCCTCGGAGCCAAGAAGAGGTGTGTGTACTGCTGTGCACTCGAACAGGACGCTTCACTACAGGCGTGCAGAGTGACCAAGGGCAGAACAGCTATGGACCCTGAATACAAGTCCAGTGGCAGACTGCAATGGACAAGAAGGTTCAAATGAAGAAGATGCAATAAGAGCAGAACAGAATCAGCTCTTTGCATAGTTGAGATGCACAGTAGTTTTCCTTCACCAGCAAAACATCCAGTCTTCCTGTGAGGCAGGATAAAATTTTGCTTGCTTAAAATTAGAAGACTCCAATTGCACATTGAGCCAAATGCACCATGACAGTGCTCTGCTGTGTCTTTTCGTCTGAGCACAAAGCTGTATGTTCTTGAGATAATATTCAACATTATAAAGTCCCCTTTAATCCATGAGGAGAAAATTTCACCCATTCAGGCTCTGTTTTTCATTCTCTGCCATTCATTGTACCATAGCTGAACCTGAGTAGAGCCTGTCTTTTGTACTGGCTTAATATTTTCTACATTATCTGATATCCTAGTTACACTAAAGGAGCAAATTTGTGTTTGATTTTATTCTTGTCAGCTGTTAATAGCATTTTAATAAGGTCAAGCTGTCAGCTGAATTTGGCCTTTTTGCTTAATTAACCCATTTTGTGAAACAAGCTGACCATAACAGTTATTAGAGGTGTAATAACAGGATTACAGATGCTAATGGTAAAATAACTGTGAAAGATTAGAGAAGGTCCTAGAAGTGCTAGAGAAGAGCTGATAACTGAGCTTTAAGGCACTGACTATTAATACTTGAACATTTTTGTTACCACCTGTAGATATCATCATGTAATAATATTTGTAACCTTGGGTTAGACTTCTGTCATAAATAACCCATATGTATATTAATAGGTGGATTTTTAAAGACTTCCCATGTGCCTGTGAACAGCAGTTGGAAAGAAAATCCAGATTCTTCTGTCAACAAAGCAGTAAAAACAAGAGCTCAGATTACTACCAAAACCACTGTATTAAAATGAGCTCAGATTGGATTTATGGATTGTGCTAAAACTTTATGTTGGCAGATGAGAAATAAACCCGACTGTTTTCCTAATCTGTGCCATGACAGAAGTTGGAAATCAGAGAGTACAGAGTTTGAACTGTAAGACGATGTGCAAATAATTCTTTTCTTTCTCCTTACTCATGACTTTGCTGACTTTCAGTATTTTCCTAACAAAGTTAACATGATTTTTTTTCCCTTACGTTCGTGCTTTCGTGTGTATATACAATCAATTTGACATTTTAAAAAGCTAAATATAACCTAAATTACACCTTTAAAACACATAATCAAAATACAAAAGACTTTCTATTGAAAAAGGTAGAAGCCTTATTATTATTAATATTGTGGTTGTTTTTGTTGTTGTTATTTTTATATCTAAAAATTCCTTACTATGGTGTTCTAATACTCTGCTTATTAGGTATAGATTATTAGAAAAGAAAGTGTAGCGTTTTCATTTACTGATCTTCTTAAAATTATGTTGTGAAGAACCTGCATCAGTGAGGAACTATGAAATCAGAAAGGATTCAACTTACAATTTACTTCAGTTCTGAAGTTAAAGCTTTCTGTTCATCAGGAAGTTTTAAGGAACTTAGAACAACAGGATGAAACATAACTGTGTGACATAATATTGTAGTATCTTAAGTATCAATGAGAACATTGATTTCAAGCTAAATGTTAAATAGTTTTATCAGTGACAGTTGGCATTTAATGGCAATGGTGTCTGGCTGCTATTGGTCACCAGGATTAAGACATTCATTTGCATAAATATAGGTATACTCCTAAAAAAAGTTTAAAACTCCAGCACCAACAAAGTTTATTATATGGTCCTTGACCAAGGGTGGTAGGTAGCATAGCTACTTAAATGAGTTCATGATGAAATTATTGATGTAACATATTCTATTTTTTACACTCTTAAAACACCTGTATCATTCATGTCTTTGATAATAATTGAAGGACAGAATCTTGCAATCCACAAAACTAAAAATTCATTGAATCTCTTGGAAACTTCCCTATTTAGGGACAAAATCTTCCGAGTTAGTTCATTTTTGGAAGATTGTGCTGTATAGTTTGTTGTTCAGAGCTTTTGTCTTTGTCACAGGAGAGATGCTATGTTAATAAAGGGACTTCTAAGCTATCTCTGGCCAGCAAATTCTTTTGCAGAAAAAGTGCTTATTCTGGCACTGACTTTAGTTTTCTTTGGATGAAAGCATATTATCACTGTCTTTGTGCTGAGGGAGGCCTTTACAATCCAGTAGAGAAGAGCTCTAGCAGAACAGTGTATTTTAAACAGCATTACTCGTAAGGCACCTATATTACAACATATACAAGTAACAAAACAGCACAGTACTTTCAAAGTATACTTGAAAGCAGTTATAAGCCAGGATACGTGTTTTGTCTAGCAAAGCATACTATTTTAAAAGAGAAACTACATAAAGGGCAATATCAAATTTTTGTTTTGAAGTGTGATTTCACGATGAGAAATCTGAAGTGTTTTACCATTTTTGTTTGTTTGCTTTCTTTCTATTCAGTTAAATACGAAGAGCTGTATTGTTTCTCATTCAATCCAAAATTAGATAAAGAAGAACGAGAACAAGGCTGGAAGCTTGTGGACCTCAGTGAAGAATATAATCGGATGGGTATTCCAAACAACTATTGGCAGATTAGTGACGTAAACAGAGACTATGGAGTGAGTTGTAGTGATTTTTCTGTTACAGAGGGTGTAAAGTGAATCAACCAAAGTGCTTAAGGCTGAATCTCTTTGTGCTCAGTGCTGTACATACATGTAGCAAGGTGCAGTTCTTCCATGCTTTCACATAAAAAGGCACATAGAAGGGATGTGTCTTCATTTTACGCATGTGGAAATTAAGCACAGCAAACTTGTGTGCGGTAAATTTTAAACGTTAGAGCTTAGCTGCCTGGGTAGAAGTTTAAATAATACTTAATGTTATGTGTCTGAATGAGCGTTTTCCTGACATGTAGAGTTATATAAAATTACTATACATTAATTTAAAGAAAATAAAATTACTTGAAACAGTGAACTTGGCAATACTTTTTCCCCACTGGCCATCCTCAGAATCCCTTTGAAGCCTCTGTGATTGACATTAGTGTTTTTTCCTCTGTGATTGACGGTTAGTATATTTCAGAGTCATCTGACAGGTCATATCTCTTCCTAGCTGCCTGCTGTCCTGCCTAGTTGTCTTGTACAATTGAAGTCCCCAGAATTTTAATTAATTGTGAGAAATAATAACCAAAGTATTTTTGAAGGAAGTTTGACCATTGGCTCTGTTGCTGGAGCATATCCATGTTAAGGAAGGCCTCTGAAGTTCTCAGAGAAGACTGAATGCACTGTCAGGGTTTGTTTTCTTTTTGTTAAAACAAGCAGAAAAAATGTTTGACCTCTTTTAAGATAAAGCGTAGGAAAAACGGCATCATGGATAAAACCCAGTTCACCACAGAAGCATCTGTAACCACAAGCCTTTCCTTTTCTTTCTCCCTCATTATGTATCTCTGGCTCTCTCTGAACCTAATTTCTTCCTAGGCATCCTAATGCCTTTAGACATCTCAGAAGGTCCCAGAGAGATATTGGGTATCCTTTTGACCCCAACCAGAATGCTACAGGCAGTATCAGGAAAAGTTAGACCACGACCCCATTTGTGGTCCCACTTGTCTTCAGAGGAACTTCTGGGCTTTTTTGCAAGCTCATTGGTTTCCTTTCAGAAGTGGTAGGCATTGCCCAGGATGCTTGCCTTCTGGTATCCTCATTTCATATGGATTTAATGTCTTTTCTCCAAGTCCCTATTTTTGTCTTTTTTTTTTTAATTATTGTTGTTGTTATTATTATTATGAGTTTTGCTGAAAAATTTAGCTCTACAGTCCCTTGCCATTATAACAGAGGTGGATTTGGGAAATTGACCCACTCCCATCCTTCCAAATTCTTTTACAGAGGAAACCACAGCTGTAAGTACAGCCTTGCTGTACATAATGATGAACCTCTTCTGGTATAAATGTATGTTCTACCTGTCTGTTCTCAATGAGGCATGAATTAACATTTGGAAATATAGTCCTTCAACCCTTCTGCTTTAGTTTTGTCGCCTGTAAGTTAGAATTAATACTTTCCAGCTTCAAAAGACTATTTTGAGAAATGTTAGTTACGTGTATACAATAGAGATGGAATATTCCCTGAGGTTAGAGTTCATTGGTATTTTCTCTTTGCTGTAGAGATGGCTAACGTTGCTTGTATTTTGTACACCAAATAAGCAGTTTCCTTTCACAGGTCTGTGACTCTTACCCTACGGAAGTGTATGTACCAAAGTCTGCGACTGCACACATCATAGTGGGAAGCTCTAAATTTCGCAGCCGAAGGCGTTTCCCAGCACTTTCCTACTACTGCAAGTATAACAATGTAAATGTGAATTTGTAGCTTTGAAGTGTTTGATTATTTTGGTCTTGCTTTCATAATTCTCCTAGTAAGCTTTCACAAGAAGAAATCAGTGACTATTTTTTCTTTTTTAAAAAAAGATGGTAAGAGTAGTCTGGTTAGTGTGATTTGTACATATGAGCACACACCGGTATTATGTTTAGTTCATTAATAGGCATTTAAAGCAGTCATTTAAATGCAGCTTCATCATCCACAAACACACAAAAATGCTACGCCTGTATCACAAGGAAGTGGAGAAGGACAAGAGGTCCTGAAACACAGGTGGCAGAAGGGTGAAGGCCAGTAGCAGGTAGCTTAGCAGGTGACTGGGAGGAGAACAGAGCAATTTAGGATGTGATAGCCACAGCCTGAGAGAAAGTGAAGGAGGAGGAAAAACTATACGTACAACAATTACAGAATCAGGAGTAGCCTATGAAGAAAAGATCTGTGAATAGACTCAAAAGGGGTGGATGAAAGAGCTACCAGATTTTTGCTGACCGGTGCGTTGTGTCTTGGTTGAAGAGACTCTCCTTGTCCATAAGAATGAGGAGTGTCACCTTCTCCTCTCCATGACAGGTATTCTCAGGGCTGAGTGAGGAACTGCCTCACTTGTCTGTAACCATTTGGAAAAAAACCCTATACCTAGACTATGTGAATTTCTCTTTCTGGTAGCTGAGAGGAAGACCCTTGGACCGAAGGATCCCATGGACTGGCTGATTTTACATTTGTGTCCCAGCCCCCTAGGGACTGGTTTAGCTCAGCTGTCGTCATCCGTTAGGAGAATGGTGTCCCCTTTGTACTCACAAAGCATCTATGCGTCTAGTATCTCCTTCTGTTTCAGTTCCATACTGGCAACTGCATTGAGAGGTCTTCCCTTGTGCTGGGGGGTGGCCAGGGCTTCCCAAGAGTCAGAGCCAGTGTGGGATTAGAGGGTGTCTGTAGAATTTGCCACACAGCATGGAAGATATTTCATCCAATGTCACAAAGCAGGAATCATAAACTACAGGCCCCGTGGAAGTCTTATCTTTACAGTGGCCCATATCATAGGTATAAGCTTCAGAAGGAAGGAATGAGACATTATTTTGACTCCTTCCTTACCTCTTGTTTAATCAGAATTCTGCATCTATAAAGATCCATGAATTTGACAACAAAACAGAAGGACAGGATGGTTTACATAGTAAATACAGACTCTGCATAAACTGCATATTATCTTTAATATTTCATTAGGGCCAACATTTTCAAAGTTTATCACTTTCCATAATCAACTATGTCCCAACATAGATATCTAGGATTCAAAACACTTGAACATTTCCAAATCTCAGTGAAAGAAGAGGTCTCAAGGATCAGCTAGATTCCAATATCAAGTGATCCAGTTTGGATTAGTTTCACAGTTTCAGCCTGAGTCTTTTCCTTGTTGTGGTTGGTTAAGGTTCTGACCACCAGGATTTGAAGTACTGTGTTTACTCCTGGCTTCTTCATGGTTCAAATGGCTTGAAAAAAGATTGGGAATCTTGGTGGAAATACCTCCTCGTGAGTCTGGAGATTGGCATGAGTTGCTAGCTAGTAGAGTAATAGGCAGGATTGGGGTAAGGTTTGTGACAGT
Source organism: Pampusana beccarii (assembly GCA_013399365.1). Lineage (NCBI taxonomy): Eukaryota > Metazoa > Chordata > Aves > Columbiformes > Columbidae > Pampusana > Pampusana beccarii. The sequence continues at coordinate 515,400 of VWYH01002435.1, read as the reverse complement.
GGACATTGAACAGTGATGATAACAGCAGGTTGGGAAGAGGTTTGCTACGTGCAGGGGAGACAAGTGCCACTCATTCAGTCTTTCATACCCAGAACTTTCCCATAGCTCTTCAATAATGACAAATTCAATGATGATGTGGCATCTTACTCTGTATCTTACAGGATCTGTGTGAATATGATAACTTAACTGCTTGAGAGAATCCAGTGCAGAGCCACAAAGATGGTTAAGGGAGTGGAGCATCTCCCTTATGAGGAAAGGCTGAGGGAGCTGGGTCTCTTTAGCTTGGAAAAGAGGAGACTGAGGGGTGACCTTATTAATGTTTATAAATACGTAAAGAGTGAGTGTCACAAGGATGGAGCCAGGCTCTGTGACAACCAATGATAGGACAAGGGGCAATGGGTTCAAACTGGAACACAGGAGGTTCCACTTAAATGTGAGAAGAAACTTCTTCACAGTGAGGGTAACAGAGCACTGGAACAGGCTGCCCAGGGAGGTTGTGGAGTCTCCTTCTCTGGAGACATTCAAAACCCGCCTGGATGCCTTCCTGCGTAACCTCATCTGGGTGTTTCTGCTCTGGTGGGGGGATTGGACTACATGATCTTTTGAGGTCACTTCCAACCCCCAACATTCTGTGATGGTAAGGTCAGACCCTGGAACTATCTGGTGAGCTGGTGCAATAGCAAAACATGACCTCATCTCTAGCCTTGCTCTTAAACATAGCCCAAGAAATTTCATAGACATACGTGCTCATCCTAAGCAACTGGCCTGGGTCAGCAGGAGGTGATCTGTTCGTGGATATCATGGGTAATGATTCCCACTTACACTATCTAATGGTAACTAGGTCATCTTTTCTTCCCAGTTTGCATTACTGGCAGTGCAGCTGTTTTTTAATCTGGGGCTAGCCATGATCTTAAACCCAAACCTAACTTGACAGACAAGCAATCTTCTCATACCAGTGCCAGCACATACCTTAGCCCTTTGAATGCCCAGGATGATATCATGTAATGGGCTCCAACCCATACTTTACTGAATTCTAACCTTCATCTACATCCCTAACTTTAACCTTAATCTTGAGGTCTATATCTATGTTGTGTATAGTACATTATGGGTGAGAGAGAAATGTCCTCCTGTTAAAATGACGGGTTGTGAACATGTTCATATACACCTTTTGCTTCATGCAAAGAAGAAATAAGCATATTTTAAATCACTGAAATGTGTGGTGATCAGGCAAGACTAATAATCTGTTTGCAAAAACTACTATAAAATACGAACAGGCTTTCACACAATTCAGGGTTTCTATATTAAAGATCCACATTTTACTGACTAACTACTGGTAGTTTGAAGACTTGGCTCAAAATAAGCATGTCCCTTCTCTCAGTCATAAATAGTCTGTAGCGCAGCTTGCGTGGGTCATGACCTTCAGCAGACAGATTCTCTTGATGCTTATGTTCAGCGCTTAGAAAGCGCAAGTATTAGCCCCTTGCCCTCTGCAAATCTAGCTGCCTTCTGCCTGACAGAAATAACCTCCCTGCTCACCTATTTCACGTGTTGTTCCTTCTTTCCCAGTTTCATCAGGAGGTCTGATCCTGATGGGTCTGTGGAGAAACTCTCTCACCTTCATCAACAGCACTGATTGATAACTGTACCCAGGAGTTAGGCTGCCTGACCCACTTCCCATGCAGTAAGGTCTTTCTGCAGAGGCAGTTCTAAAAACAGACCACCACCAGTGATCTAGCTTCATGGAGTGCATTTTTGTTTCCTAGACTCATGGTGCCTCAGGCTGTTTAGTAGAGCACATATTGGTGCAAGTTAGATGTCATCAGTATCATAGCTGGTAAGCGTGAGTGACAGTGCAAAAGGGCCCATTTTTTGTGTTATGTCAGTGTTGTGACTGCAATGTTGTACCTGTTACATCCTCTAGAGACCACCTTTGAGAAGTTGTTCCACATTAGGGAAATATTATATTTAAAATAGCTTTAAAACTTGGATTCAAGACTAGACTTCGGCCAGTTGGGTTGTATTGTTTTAATATTTCATTACCATTTAAAAAATATTTTGTTTATTAGTATGTAATTCATTTTACTATTCTGCCCTTCCCATGTAACTGTACACCTAATGAGCTGCTTTTTTAAAGGCTTCTGGGTGCGAAATAATTCTGCTTAATAACTATGTTGGGGTTTTTTGTTTGTCTGTTTTTCTGCAGGCCTCAATATGTAGAAGCAGCCAGCCTTTATCTGGCTTTAGTGCACGATGCCTTGAGGATGAACAGATGCTTCAGGCCATTAGAAAAGCAAATCCAGGAAGTGATTTCTTATACGTTGTTGACACTCGACCCAAAGTAAGTGCATTAGATTTCTTGCACATAGCAAGACTGAATCTGTGCTGAATAAATTAGGGAAGATGCATGGCCCAAGTGACTGATTATGATTCCGACATTAGTTGCACCTGTGCAACTCCACAGGTAAATCAGGATTTATCAGGGGAATCTTAACTAGGAAACTTGCCCGCGTTTTTCTCTTAGGCATTTTTTTTACACTGCGGGGTTTTTTTTGGTCTTAACAAAATGTTAAGATACAGAAAAATAAATAACTTGGAATAGTAACTGTTTCCACACACAGAGGAGCTATCAGTAACTATATTACTGATGAGGCTAGTGAAAAATCATTCCCATTATAAAACTGTATTTACGGTTGTTTGTAATGTTGCAAACTTCTGCCAGCTTATAGTAAAATTTTTCATGCAAGATTTCTCTTGCAAGTGGGAAAATTTCAACAATCTGTGCATGACTCTAAGGAAACACCATTTACTCAGGTTACAAGAAATGAGGAGACCTGCTTTGAATATCTGTAGCATTTCTGCATGTTTGAAAGAGAATCTGAAATGTGGTAAAGAGTGATCTCAGACACCATATCTCTATAACTGACTAAAATCTGGCCGAGATAAAACCTTTAGAACAATTACGCTGTGCAGAAGCACAGAAATTCAGTAACGATCTAGAAGAGAATGAAAGCTAACAAAAATTCTGTCCAAATGTAGCATGCTAGCAAACAGCTCCAGGTGATGAGGACTAGATAGGCTTCAGTGCCTGGAGGTGGGAGCAAGGATATGTTCTTTCTTACACTACCAGTAGCTTCTCTGCTGAAGCTCCCAAAGCATTTGAAGAAAAAGCAACCAAAGAGGCAAATCTCCACAAAACCTCTAGTAGATATAGGGTGACCTATAGCAGGAGAAAAGGAAAAATGAGAGCAAAGGCTTGCGGAAAAGGAACAAGGAAGCTGTTTCAGCATCCTAAGATCAGGAGACAGATCCTGCAAGGGCAAGGTGGCTGAAGCTGAGAAATGTGAGGAATGGAGAGAGGAAGGGCAAACCTGGCAGATCTGGAGCAGAAATGAGGAACCTGCCTGGTTGGTGATTGACTGAAGATGTGGGGGCTGGTGGGAAAGTGCTGAGCGCTCAGAGCTCTAACGGGAGGCAGTAGCCAGGAAATCAGGGCCTAGGGATGTGCCATTGCACTTTGTAATTTGGTGGCTGCTTTGACCTTCAGTTCCCTCTTTTTAATTTGGAAGACGAAGATGGCCCCACTTTACTTGTGATCCTGAAGAAAATGAATTGTGATAAGCACTAGGAAAGGATCTGTACAACTGTGTTCAATGCGGGCTTTGGATAGGAAGTGCAAACCTGGCTGCCTAAATAAGGCTCATTTAACAGCTTTCTGTATGTGATAATATTTATACCTTGGCATTTCCCGGCTGATGATATTAGTAATCTTCTCTAAAGAGGTTGCTCATTGATGGGATATATTACTAAACACTTACTGACTTGCCTATTAATGATGTTTTGCAAGGTAATAACATGAAGGTCCCTGTAAACTTTTCTGGTAAATTACTTTGGCAAGACACCTCCTGTGTGCAGTGAAAAAACCCTGTACTTTAAGTGGAGACAGTGAAATTGGTTCTCTCAGTCATGAATTAAGGCATATTTCCAGCAACACCGGCTTCTTCAGGAGCCAGTCAGCAGATGAAAACTGTCTGTTTGCATTGAACTTCTCTGGAAATAAAAAAAAAAGCTTTGGTTTAAAGAAATTTGTATACACAGATTCTTACTTATCTCTACCTGTGCTGCAAGAACGGACTGATTGCCTAAAACTCCTGTGATCTCAGATGCCAAATACAGCGTTGTTACAGTTAATAAAACTACAGCTGTTACAAATACAGCCAAATACAGCTGTTACAGTTAATCTTGCAGCTCCTAACGCATATATAAGTCTAGAGTACATAGGAAGTGACAGGTATCAGTCCAAGCTGTTCCTGACATTCCTCAGAAAACCTTTAATCATTGCAAAGGTAAGTTATCCAGTCTGGTGCAGGGTTTCCCATTGCTCTAGGAAGCTAAAAAGCTACCTGTCTCTTTCCTCATCAGAACTGGTTCCTTGCAAAGATGATGAATATTGGTGGGCCAGTGAACTCAGAATTCCCAAGTGCTCTTCATATGCTGTCCCTCACTGTGCTTGATAATCTTCAAAACAAAAGCTTTGGCTGTGGAAGAAAGCTTTATTTCCATTTCATTTAAATATACCAGGATGACCATATGCAGAACTCTACTTAGGTTACTGTCTTTCTTCATTTTCTCATCCTTCTATGTGTTTACAGAAGAAGCTAATATAAACTTACTGCTTATAACAAATTAGTTCTGTAATTCTTTATAACAAGAGCGGACCCGGTTATTCTCCACATTAAAGGAGATGCCAGCAAATCTGGCAAGTGAGGTCTGTTCCCTTTAGAGGTTGTCTCTGCATATTTGCTGAGATTAAGTGAGGACAAGCACAATTTAGAGCGCTTTGCAACAACTACTTTAAGAGCAACAGATGGAATTCTGGTAGGTGATGTGGAAAACTTGTTAGTAAATATTGTGGCAGCTGCAAAGTCTGGCAACTGACAATATTTAAAATAAATGAGTGTCAGCCTTGCAAATTTAACCTTATATTTATTTGCTTTTAAAAAGGGCTTTTTCAGACTGTCTTAATGAAGGATTTCTGCGATAGAATTGCTCTGTGGGAGAGGCAGTTAATAGCATTTATTGTACTAAGGATTAGGTCAGTTAGAGGCTAGATGTTTTTCATTTAGGGTTTCAGGGGTTTGTGTGGGCTTAGACCCATGTGTACACATCTTTCTTCTTGAAGCTTTATGCTACTGCAGAGAGAGACTCCTTCATTTTGTTTGTATTAGAACACTGATGTCTACTTCAAAAGAGAAAGATTAGGATTCAGCAGATAATTTGTATCTTTCTAGCAAGTCACACTGAGGACTCTGTCCTTAAAGGACATGCTGTTCACAGGCTGTATCTTTTTTTTATTGTTCATTGATAGTCAAAACATCAGCAGACTGCTAGTTGATAGACAAGATTTTTTTTTTGCCTGCTCTTTTTCCTGAATTGCATTCTGCAAGTCAAAAGATGTTTTACACAAGACTTGAGTAAATGAGAAATGCTGGTGGTTTTTTGTTTGGTTTTGGTTTTGTTTGTTTGTTTGGCTTTTTTTGTTTGTTTGTGTTTTGTTTTGGTTTGGTTTGTTTTCCTTCGGTTCCTATCTTAGACTATGGTTCCCTTCTGTTTTATCACAAAATTCATGCAATGTTTCAATTCTTAATGGTGTTTCACAAATTTAACTACGTATTTCTATTGCCAAGTTCTCATGGGAATGGATGCACTAGAAAGCGTGAAGATGGGAAAAAATCCCCTATCTTCACATATTAAATTGGTCAGAATAAAATAGTTGAAAAGCAGTCTCACCTGGCTGTTTGCTTGTGTATCTAAAATGAAATTATAATGGCATAAAAAGCTTGTAGTCTTTAGCTGTTTCCTTTGAAAGTTTAGAGCCCAAATTTGGTCCATATTTTGACATATGACAGAAAAAAGTTGGACTTGTTCATCTTAGTTGGAGACAAGTTGGCAGCAGACAATCAGTCCTACTCAATTGCATGCATTCAGCTCCAAATTAAAATTGAATATTTGGAGTATGTGCGTTTGGGGTGGTGGAAGACATCAGGAAGGGACACATTGCATATACCCTGTGGTACCATTAGCTGAGTACTGAAGTGTATTATTGTGAGTTTCAGAAGTGACCGCAGAAGCAGCAAATCAATAGTACTGCCTGCAACGTTGGGAAATAAATTAGAAACCGAGTTATCTGCATAGCCTCTTGTCCCCTAGGCAATGCCTAAGAGATACTTCATGTTAATTTTTCATGAGCATTGGCTCTCACTGCAATGGAGATGAGTCATTTTTTGTCAGCTGATATCTCATATCATCTCTCCAAAAGCTTTATTAGGGCCCTCCAATGTGGATGTGCACTACCCATAGTTATTTAATTCTAAAATCTTTCCTGAGCAGAAGCTGTTAGTTGTGCTTGGAAGTGTGAAGGTTTGACTATGTGGGCCGCTTTGTTACTCATGGAGCCTTCGTATTTCTTGGGAAGTTCAAAGGCACCCCAGCCTTAGAGCATCCATTTCATAGAAGAGCAGAGACTTCACGCAAAAAAGACAATTCTGTCTATCGGACAGTGAGATTTTGCTATAGGAAATTTTAAAAAAAGGGGCAGGGGATAATAAAGTAAAAGTACTTAATTCATTTCTATTAGCTCTAGTTTTTGGCTCAGAGATCAACATTTGGCATAAGGGGTTTGGAAGATATTTTTCTGTTCCCCCAGGAATCTCAAAAGGGGGGAAAATAAGCATTTGAAAAAAACCCTTAATTTTACACTTGGGAAAACTGAACTAAAGAAACACGTAGTGACTTTCCCGTGCCAGGAAGCAAGTAACAGATTCAAAGACAAAACTCCAGTTTCCAGCTGAATGTATTTTTTGCTGCGTTGCAGATGAAAATATTTGTGGTAATTTTGTCAATTCAAATATTTTGTGGTCTTACACAACTAGAGCCAAGATGCTATAAACTTAAGAAAAACTACTCCAACTCTCTCTTTGTTATTTCAAGCTTCAAAGAAGTGAGCTGTATCAATTTTTGGATTATTTGAGCAGTAAAACACAGCAATTTGGGCAACATTACAATGTCCACATGCTGTGAAACAGTGGCATGGCAGATATGACACTGCCACCTCCTGGGTGTATTCTGCCATAAACCTAATGCTGATCGAAACCAAAATCAGAATAACCCTTTAAAAACAAATTAAAACCTTTACTCTCTTGCAGAGGAACCCTACATAGGCTGTGGGTTTTCGTGTCTAGCTGTACTAATGAAGTTAACACTCAAAGTGTGTGAAGTGGAGGTCAGAGCCTCAGCAGCCCAGCACCCTGCAATAGGCTGTAAACAGATCCCCGATTTCTAACCCATTGTGTTGACACTGTGACAAATGCTTCCTATTTATCCCTGACTCAAATAATTCTGATTTATTGCAGTAGACCATGAGCTTTGTTTTGAAAAGAATCTGTTTGCTACTGGATTTAATCCAATTTTCCCTCATTTTTCAGCTCAACGCTATGGCAAACAGAGCAGCAGGGAAGGGATATGAAAATGAAGACAACTATTCCAACATCAAGTTCCAATTCATAGGCATTGAGAACATCCATGTCATGAGAAATAGTCTGCAGAAAATGCTTGAAGGTAATATGCTTCTTTCTTGAAAACTAGAGGAAAGATTTGATCCTTCTGTTACACAAATCAGGATAATTGCTTTGAAGTCAGCAGCAGTGAAAATAGGTATGAAAAGAGGTCTCTGCCTGTTGCAGCTGTGTGCAGCTGCCTGCTGGCTAATGGAACTTGCGCAATGGAGCGTCATCCCAACTAGTGGTGATTTCTTGGTTAGACAAACATCTTGTTTCATGGGTGAAATCCAGACATCACTTACTCTAATGACAAAATTCACTTGACTTCAACACACCTTACTTCTACTATGTCTTTTGCAGTTTAGATTTTGATGGTATAATGAAAAAAATCACTTTTTTAAAAAAGCTCAGAATACCTATGGTTTGTTGGTTTTTTTTTGTTTTTGTTTTTTTAATATGTGGTCAATAAGCTAGTCATGCATTTTAGACTGTCAATTTTAATAGAAACTTACTCATGTCCTGTCACACCAGGTTTATTTATGAAACTCACAGTCAATCGGTATAATCATTCAGAACCTTCCTAATCTCGTGCAAATTAATAATAACTGTTTTATAAATAGTTATCAGTGTATAAATGACCACATCTGTACTGCCACTTAATATTTGGATTAGATTATTTTCTAGAGACCTTCTGGGAAATGGGTAAGAATAAATAAGCCATCCTTGACCCTCAAGGGCTTGTTTATTTTTAACAAGCAAATAATAAATAGTGCTCACCCCATTCCACAGAGTCTCAGAATTTACTTTGTATCACCAACACCTTCTGTCACCTCCTGCATCAGCTTGCTCTAGCTATTCCTGACTTGATGCACTGCCCATGCTCTTTTATTCTTCATCTGTCTCCCATCACCTGTAGGCAAATGTGAATTTTAGATCCAAGAAGGGCTTAACCTTTTCCATGACAGGAGAGCTGTGCTCTGTTTTCAAATGAGAGCAGTTTGTGAAAAACAGCAGTAAAGTGTGATGCAGGTGAAGCAGTTGCTCTCTTCATGACTTATTTTCATTTAATTCTTTCTTCTAATGGTCTCAGTATGGAAAATAGAAGGATTTTTAGTTCACTGCAAAGTCTCGTTTGGCTAGGAGAGAGGCCAGGTGAATCAACTTGTTGCTTTATTTGTTCAGCTTAAGACCATCAAAGTTAAAATAGTAAACAGCCAGCCTGGCTGCGTGGGACAGTGCTATGTATTCTTTTTGAGCCAAAAGTTCATGAGACAGACCCATGGCCCAAACTGACATGTAACAAGATAATTTCTAATGCATTTAACACTTTCGGCTGCTTTGGGGACGTAACTTCTTAGCATCTCTTAGTAAATGAGCCATATGCTCAGAGCATTTGCTTTTTTCATAGATTTTATATTTGCTATGTTGAAATCTCATATTTAGTGACCTCGCTGATAAGACTGGAAATTAGGGAAGTTAGATCTGCAATTTCAGGTACTTGAGGCTTTCAAGTATGTTCTGTAGTTTTTTCCATTTTTACCAGTGTCCTTTCATCTGTTTCTCTGGTGGCCGTTAAAGGGGTATTTGTTACCTGACTTACGTATACAAAGGGAACCAGAACTGAAAAGGCTGTCAAGGATGATGATAACATATATTTAATATGACTTGAAATTTTTATCAAGAAGTACTTAAACATATGTAGGTGAATCTCTAAGACAAAACACATTACACTACAAACATTACAAAACGTTGTCTGCTGATCATTATCTGTTCTGAGGTGCCATAAGGTACATAAAAACCTTTGAAAAGACGAATGAGGCTGATGAAAACTGATTTTAGTTTAATATGTGCTATGTTGTTGCTTGGAAGTGTACAGCATAGGAAAGAGGACACCAACACATAATGGGTCTGATGTGTTGCAGGAGTGCGAGGGCAATTTTATTCAGCTTACTGGAATTAAGCAGAAATTAAGGTTGGAGGATCTTTTTCACATGAGAGACTGCAGGTTATTTTCAATATAGAATTTAAAATAACTTCCAGTGCTTATGAAATTTGAACAAAAATAGACTATTCAGTTTTCCGTTGGATAAGAACTTATATTAGGGATTTGCTAATTTCAATGATGTTTCTTTAGGAAAAGGCTGAAGAAATTAATTTATACTTACGTAATGCCAATAATTTCTTTTAATAGGTAAAAAAAAATTAATTTCAGCTTTGTGATTCTACTGACTTTAATTCTATCAACTGTATCTATCTTAACTTTAACATGTTTTTATTCCTGTATAATGTTATTTTTTGGCTAAATATGTCAGCATTATAAAATGATTAAATTTGTAAGATAATGAGAATATTTTCAGAATATGCAAAAAATGTTGAGATCTGACTGTACTCTGGAAGTAAAATGCATTTCAATATGCTGGAATTTCCTTCCAGAAAAAACAAATAATTTTACTTTTGTTTCTGGTGCCTCATATTGCTTTAGTATAGTATTGATTTTTTTTTTTTAAATTGAAAGAGAGGTGTATGTGAAAATCCTTGTGATAGTTTTGATCCTATGCAGAACCTCCTTGAAATAATTCTTAATATTAGAAGGAAATGCTGCACAAGGACTTTTCTCAGTAAAGATTCAAGGGCTGACTGAGGCTGCTGTTTGGTATTTGCAATGGAGTGAGCTTTGCTGTACATCCAGGGGCCAACCAAGACTTAACGCCTGTTTGTTGTGCACCGAGAAGATGATCCCCACAGGCTCCCCATCTGTATTTAGACAGCAAATATGAGTTTCTCCTCCCCCGATATCAGGAAGAGTAGTTGTTGATGCTAGAGCAGCACCCTGATCCTTGGACTTCAGTGGCAGATCAGCAAGAAAGTGATCCTGAGGGTCTGGCCCGCACCATTTACATTCCCTCTACCTTTGGCTGTGCTGCCAGAAATGGGGGAGCTGGTTCAGCATCCCCCCTCAGGCACTTTTGCTAGTGGAAGAGGTGGTTTCCACCATGTGCCCTGTTTCTTCCTCCCTTCCTGGGGAAGGGAGCACCGCTGGGTTACTATGAGCTCTGCCCAGAGATTCTTTATTTTCCTGTGCTCAGAGAGCAGGTGGAGCAGGTCTTATTTCTCCAAATTTTGGTACCTTCTCTGCTGAGATGGAAAAACCTTTTCCCCTTAGCTTAAGCCTCTCAATTGAATTAATAATTGAAGTCAGTATTAAGGTCCAGATCGTGGCCAAAATCATGTGAAATATCCAACATATGCCTTTAGGACAGTCTGAACTTTGTTCAGTGAAGTGGTCGGTAAATATTGACTCTGATTTGGTAGTGGGAATGAGCAAAGCACTATTTCAGCCTTACCTTGGCCTTTTGTAAACAGAGACCGCAGCTTCAGCCAGAATTCAGCTACTAATTGGTCATGCTCCGTTCTGCACAGGAGCATTAATCATGTGAAAAGCTGTTTGCTTTCAGTGCTGCTATCTGTGCATTTTTATAAATATCCTTCAAAAATGACTTTTAAAATAATCATCTCGAAGAGGCCCTACGTACAAAGATTGCAAGACTTTGTATGAACACATTAGGCTATTTTGCCTCTGAATGAAATGAAATTAAGGTAGTTGGATACATTCAGATACGATACAAACTCATAAAATTAAATTCCAGTTACATTGAAGGAAACTAAAGTTTTGCCACTGGTCATAATGGCCGTAATTAACTGAGTCTTTTAAAAGATTTCCAGAGGACAAGAGACCTACTAAGACATTATTCATTCACAGATCATACATTAACTCCATAAAAACCATGACATTTTAAACTGTATTTCTAAAATGAATTTCACTGGTTAATATATTTTTCCTTAAAAGACAGTATAATTCTACATGGATCAAAATAAATGCGTGGTCTATTTATGGGGTGAATTTAGTATCTCACTGTTGAAAACAGATTTAACCAAATATTGTTGAGTATTTGTTTGCTCCTGGATAGTGGCATCTGAATTAGATTTTGATTGCCTTTTTTGTTTTCTTCGGATGTTACAAACTTTAAAATATTAGAAAATAAACACTTGGATAGAGCAGGATAGACACTTAATGGGAGTTTTATAGTTTGCTTGTTTGTTTTTCTTTGAACATGATATAGAGCTTGGAAAGCTTTCAGGAAAATATTTTCCTTGATGAATTATAGCTTTTCATCACCATCAGAATACTTTCTGGCTACAAGTGAAGTTTTGAAAAGGTTCCATTCAGGGATGGAGAACTGCTGAGTGAATCACTTTAACTCCAACAGCACCACCTGATTCTGAAGGCTGGTTTGGTTGGGCCTCCTCTAGCGGAGCTTCATCAGCAGCCGTGGCTGGGAGCAGGAGGCCGTGGCACAGTTCAGGTTGCTGCCTGCCTGTCCCACAGCAGAAATCACGCGCTCTCTGCTTCCAAGTTATTGAGAAAATCCCCTCTCAGGGGTTTGAAAACTTTGCTCCAAACACAATTTTGGAAAATCTGTGCTGCAGAGAAGGATGTGTTTAGTAAACTGTTTGCAACAGGCTTTGTGACAGCTTCTCTTTTTAACTGAAATCAACGTATTGGGTGAAATTTGACCTAGCCCTGTTTCTTAGATAGATCCTTTTTTTTCCAATGGTAAAGTTTGACTGTGAAGTAGCCAAGCTTTTTAAAAGATGAATGTTTTACACAGCAGATATTTGAAGAGAGAACTCTTAGGTTGAACAGTCAGTGAAAGTTTAGGGGACTATAATTACTCTGCATTTAAGATGTAGCTTATTTTGCAGTTTGTGAGCTGAAATCGCCTTCAATGAGTGACTTTCTGTGGGGCCTAGAAAATTCTGGCTGGCTGAAGCATATCAAAGCCATTATGGATGCTGGCATTTTTATCGCAAAGGTAAAGTGTGTAAAATAAGAACGAAACTTGGACTAACCAGATACAGGAAGCGAGGATGAAATTCTCTGCACGTGGGTAACTTCCCTTATCTTCAGTGATGTTGTAACTGAAAAAAAACCCATGTTGCAATGCTTCAAATACGACAAGAGATAATTCTTAGGTGCTGTCATGGGGATTTGTGCTAATATGGTTTAAAAAATTTGTGTTCTTCTGCACTGAAGACTTCAAATGTACGAAAGCATCTTCTGCCCTGTATCTTGTTACTCCAGGTAACATTTGAATGTTCTTACCGTACTCCCCAGCAGCGACTGTCACTGTTTCTTTCCCTGTTTCCTCTGCCTCCTCCACTGGTTTCTGGACATTTTCTTTGTGGAATGTTTCTGTTCAAGGACTACTATTTTGCATGGTAGCTGTAATATAGGAATATTATCTGCTGCATTATCCCCTCTGAGTTATTTAGCAACCAACTAAATTCACCGCCTTAACCAGCTCCTCTGTGTCGCTATGGCCAAATTCTCTAGCATCTTCTACTCTTACTTGAGAACTGTTTCAGACAACAATTATTGGTTTTGATAAAAAATCGTTTCTCCTAATCCCATCCAAAGTAATGCAGATATTTGTCATCTACCATCAGTAATTTTAATTCTATTGCCCCTTCATTGTGCTCTGCCTTTTACTGTTTCAGATCTTATTTTTAAGATTACTATGACAATTTCTTTTAAGCCTTCTTATTCACATGACCTGCTACATATGGATGAAACTTCCTGGGTTTCCCTCATAAGTAACTGTGTTTCTCTTACTTTGCTCCTTCCTGCTCAGCAGGAACTGTAGTTTCTTACCTGAACAGCAGCTGCAGGACAAATGCACATGTTATTATTTCTCCCAGCCCTACTAGCTTTCATTAGCTAATAGAAATCAGGTCATTTACATTAGCTCTTGCCAACTTTTCCCCAGTGGCTACTCCTAAAATACCATCCACAAAAAATTATCTTTTATCCATATGCTTGCTAGCCTCGTGCCTCCTCAGACATGCGTTTTGACTCGTTCTTATTTGTTCTCAGTTATTGGTCTCCTGCCCACAGGGGTTCTATTTTGGTAGAATTTACTTGTCTCTTGAGATAAACATAGATAATTTATTATTATTCTTCATTCCCTATTAAGCCCAAGATTAAGTTAAATGTTTATTTTTCTAAGCCGTATCTTTCCTAACCTACTTTATTTCCCTATATTCTAAATTTAGTTTTCTTTAGAAATTATGAAGGCCAAACCCCTCAGAATTAAAAAAAATAACCTTAAGTTCTAAAAATAATGCAACACCAGACTTCGGAGAAATTAGTGTGATCTCTTCTTGTGTGGTTACATATAAAACGGGATACTCTCTCCCTAGCTGTTTACATTAAAGACACTAATACAATCTTGCTTATTAGATATGGAAGTTTACCGCTATCCCCACACAAACCTTCAGAAGTGTGTCATCAGTGTGCAATGCAGTGTGCTGTAATAATATCTGTGCTAGCACTGGCATCGGAAACAGATGTTGCCTTTATTGACATTACCATCAAGAAGGGAAATAAAGAGCCGTATTACAAATATGGCTGTTCTGTTGCTGCTTTACGAATTAGAGCATTAGCAGCATCTGAACCTGCTCTAAGCAGTTGTCCGCTCTGGCAAACTGATGTACTTTAATCAAAACAGATCCCACATCCTCCTGTAGTGGAGCGTAAACAGGTGATGCCGCAACCACCATATTGCATGGGATGGGAAGAGATTAAGACTTTTCAAATGAGAGGAGTAGCACTCAATGTAATTCAGGAACTCTGTGGCAGAATAAAAAAATTAACTAGGTTTCCCAGTTCCCAAATGGATACTCTCTATATTGCGCTATCTCACTGTTGCTCTCTTACCATTGCCTTCCTCCCTGCTTGTGAAATTTCTGACTTTTTCCTGTCTCTTTAGGCTGTGGCTGAGGAAGGCGTGAGTGTGCTTGTTCACTGCTCTGATGGCTGGGATAGGACAGCCCAGGTTTGCTCTGTAGCAAGCCTTCTCTTGGATCCATATTACAGAACTATGAAGGGGTTCATGGTAAGTAGGTTCTCTTCCACAGAGTAAATAAAGTATTATGCATCATTTAAGATTAATATATTTAGTTTTAATGGAAAAGAAACTTTTCTTAAATATACTTTTTTTTTTTTTTTTTTAATTAGAAAGGAAGGGTTTTGTGTGTCCAAGTTGCAGTCTCCCAGTTTCTGTATGAAATGTTATCAAAGGTGGGGATTGATTGGGCACCCATTTATGTTTTTCCTAACCTTGACCAAAACTTCATATCCCAAGAAGCTTTCATGCAAGCAAGAATTTGTATTAATTTTCAAGGATCCATCAAGTTTTGAGTGTCAGAAGTGTGTGCTCCCTAGACATTAGACTGCAATGAACAGCTATGTTGGAAAATCTGTTCCTTTCCCAAGCAAATCAGTACTGGTAAAGCAGCTAGGAATGCTGCCTATCAAGTTACTGGTCACATGTTAAAAAGATGGTAGAGACATTTTTAGGTTCTGTTTTAGAAAATGATGTATCAAGCTAACTGAAGTTGTGTGGAAATACTGGCATCCTATCTGCAATCATGAAGAGTGCTACTTTCCCTTGAGCTGGCAGCAGTGCTCATCACTCATTATTTTTCTGCTTATTCTAAAAATTATCTGGGATTCCAAAACTGCTTTCTTACATCATTCTCACTTTTCACTTCTCTGCTTATTCTAAGAATTAGCTGGGATTTCAATACTGCTTGTTTACACCACTATTCTGCCTGCTTAACATGTTAGCTCTGCTCCACAACACTGAATGCAATATTCTCATTTTAGGTGTTAATTGACAAGGACTGGGTTTCCTTTGGTCACAAATTTAACCACAGGTAAGCTGGTGCTGAGGTTTTTCTCTAGATATTTCTGTGTAGTCAGTATCTGCTTCCATTCCAATTTTACTTCCTTGTTGCCTTTCAAAGCACATCAACGGAGTTCCATCAGGAAACGGCCGTACCTTTTCTCCTACTATACAATTCAGCTGCCTGGAAAAATCAAAGTGGAATATTTTCATACCAGTCTTTTCTCATATACGCATTCCACGGCTGCTCTTGGGAGTCCTGAGTGGTGGTCTTGCAGCTTCCTCAAGCATTGAGAGATCCCTGTGAGAGGAAAGCGTGTATGTGGCTTGCAAAATCCCTTGGGACTCCAGCAGATCTTTCCGTAGTGTCAAGACTTCCCATCTAAGTCCTTGTTCGGCAAAGACTACATCTTGCAGGACCATACGTAATCGTAGGCATGTCTGCAAGTTATCTAGTATGTAAAAAATAGACTCTTCCCATTATCCTCTGTTCTAACGAAAACAGCAGGATTTGTTCAGAAACGTCACGTAAAGGGAAGTGGAAAGTCATCTATTTGGACAAGGTATTTTGTACATACATTATATGAGTGCTATAATGTAACTAAAATATTTGAAGAATACATATATTTAAACATGGATAAATATCTGCGCTTCCCTTCTTTCTTGTATTTCCTTTTAGTTTCTGTAAAAATACAAAATGCAATTTTTATACTGGAATATAATTACATTATATTGCTTGATTTGAATAAAAATTTATGGTTTAGTTTCCAAAAAACACCAACAAAACTTTCAGGAAAACTGCAGCTCCACACCACCTGTGAAATTCCAGCAAGAATTACTACAGTTGATATGATACGGTCAGATGTCTACTATCATAAGTGGTGGAAGATACTATGAAATGTAATCACCACTGATAGCTTTGGTTTGCAGCACCATATTGCTATATTCTCTGTGATGCATAATAATAATAGAATTAGAGGTTTCAATTCTAGATGTTTATGGAGTTCCACTCTGCATGCATGCACACACATGATAAGCAGAATAATTGATTGAAAGTGCTGCTTCTTATAAAAATATTATAATTTTTTTTATAAAATATTTTTTACTTCTATGTGTTTTATATTTTCAGGCTCCTGTTCTTCAAGGTACCCCATTGCAGGTGGTTCCAAAAGACATCTATATAGACAGAAAATTTGATGTTCACTTGGCATACACAGTAGCATGTTAAACATTTACCACTTTCTAAAAATTTCACCAAGAGAGGGCAGCTTTAAACTGTTTTCTGCCACGGTTTTTCTGTTCCTCTCCTGCTCAGTTTTCTGATTTTGGCAATGGTCTGCGATTTAGAGAAGGTCTAAGCTCGGCTTTTAAAGTCATTGCAGTCATTCTTATGATGACTTATGTTACTTCGGCATAACTTCATATCAATAGCATTAAAACATGGCTGTGCAGCAGGCAGCTGTTAGTAACTGTAAGGCAACAAAACACTTGTGAATGTTTTGTGGCTTTTTGTTTTTTTTATTTATACTTGATAAACTCTGCCTTCATTCTGCTCCATGAACCTTGCATCATTTTTGTAAATAAAAATATTCTAGCAGTTGAGATTTTAGAAATTAATGCCTATGATGGAACTCGTATACTAAACGCAAGTGTTTGTTTTCGTTGCTGTTAATTCCGTTTTCCTAGAGGATTTCAGGTTATAATTGAATGTATCTTGTCTTGCTTCAGATATGGCAATTTAGATGGAGATCCGAAGGAGATATCACCTGTTATTGACCAGTTCATCGAGTGCGTTTGGCAGCTGATGGAACAGTTTCCTTGTGCCTTTGAGTTCAATGAGAGATTCCTCATCCACATACAGCACCACATCTATTCCTGCCAGTTCGGGAATTTCCTGTGTAACAGCCAGAAGGAGAGACGAGAGCTGAAGTATGAAAGTCTTTTCTTTAGTAGTATATTTACTTGTGGCATCTGTGGGTGTTGCTGTGTTGAGGAGTCAGACATTTGCCATCTCCATGTATGTGCTTTCACAAGGCGCAGTGCAGACTTCTTGGCTGTCATCTGCTGATGACACAGATTAATACTGAAAAAAAAAGTTTATCCTCTAAGTTTATCCTCTGCAGTGTGGCTCTGCTGGGAATGTAATCCACAGGGTGTGTGACAGGGATTAGTGAAAACTGCCCAGAGCATTAGCCCTTTGGCCATGTGGCCCTACCTTCATTGCGGCATTAACAACATTCAAGGCAAACTGTCACTGTCGCTCTAACACAAAAAGTTATTAACTCTAGTTAAGATCTCAGTTTAAGAGTCACTGCTCTTCTGTAGTTTAACGTGGTTTTGGATCTCATGAGCATCCCAGCCAACCCTTCAGTCCTGACCTTGCCAATACTTTCTTACAGCCTTTTTTGTCTGGTAGCCCTTCCTAGGACTGACTCAGCAAACTGCCCTTCTGCTCTTTGGCCCCAAGGCAATTATGCATTAATCTACCAGCCCTCAGGCCCAAATAGAGACAATAATACCATTCCTGGCAGCGCTGATGTTGGTATTTTCTTCCTGGCACCCTGGCTCCTCAGGTACCTCATGATACCCTCTGCTTTCCTCATGCATCCCAATCGTGTCAGCAGCAGCAAGAGGAAGGCGGGAGTTACCACTTGCTGCTTCCCTTTGGTCCTTTTCACTGCCCAAATGCAGAGCAGCTTCAGTGTCACAATCCACTTAAAATCAAAGCACTAGAACATCTTCTTTAAGCTTTAGCTATACCTGAATTGTAGTAAAGACTTTAATATATTTTTACTTAATATATTTTTTTCAGAATACAAGAACGAACATATTCATTGTGGGCTCACTTGTGGAAAAATCGTGCTGATTACCTGAATCCTTTATATAGATCAGACCACAGCCAAACTCAAGGGACCCTGCACCCCCAGATGGCTCCCTGCAACTTCTTGTACAAGTAGGTAGTATCACTTGCTGTTCAGAACTGTGCGCTGTGTAAGTACAGAACAGAGTACCTTTAAATATAAATATTTTTCACTCCATAAGGTAGCTTACAGAGAGTGAATTCAGTCTCAGATGCAATGTGTTCATTCCTTGTGTGCCCATAGTGAGCCAACACCTCTGCACCATTCCACAACAGAGTATTAGTCTGAAAAGCAGCTTAAGATTAAAGCTATATTGATAGTTGTGTCCTAATTTCATGGTCACTCACTTCTTCCACTGAGAAATGGCTCTTTCAGTTCTGTTCTTGTCTGTGGTTTCCAAGTTTAAAGTTGCTTAAACATCTTACATCCCAATGTTTTGTGGTGATCATATGGATTAGCTGGTATAAAAAAATTTAAAATGGACGTTTCAAGAAATCATATGGGTTTTGCTAAAACAAGGGTTTAGTAAAACAAAAAGGAGACTTTCCCGATGTTGTTATACTGCAAAGTATATGCAGTAAGTTTTACCTGATATTTAAGTCTTTTCAAAATGTAACAAAATATCATAATTTTGGAAATATTATTCACATTCTGACTTGAGTAATTGCACAATTAATCTTAACAAACAGAAGAAATTAATTGGAAATTAATGAAAACTGTTATTTAAGTAAACCTGACCAGTTTGTTTCCCAATTGCAAGTAAAAGCACCTGTTAAAAAGTCAATAAATACCCTAAACCCTAAATGACAGAAACTGAATTCTTTCACATCTACTGTTCCATGTCACACCCACTTTAAAACAATGTAAAAATAGTCATTAATCCTATTCTTTAGCATAGCAGGATTGATAAAAGAAGTACTGATGTTGCAGGTCCTCCATTGGATGAATAATTCTGTTGACCTTAATGGAATTACTTGGGTGTGTAAAGATTTCCACGTGTGAACTATCAGATGATAACTTAAGGGGAAATGTGACTTAAATAGCACACCAGTGGAGCAGGAATAATAAACCACCAAGGAGCATGCACGTGCTCCAAAAATATCTGTCGGCTCTTCGGCTGCAGCTGGGGGCAGGTCTCTTGGTTACTTAACCTGTCTGGTGAACTAGTTACCTACTTACTCAGTCTGGCTGCGGCCACCTATTGCCAGGAAGACAGAAGACAGGAGGAGTGCTAGGTAAGGTATGGAATTACAGTTCGAGTCCTTTCCTCCTGAAAATGAAAAATCAGCATGGCTGTTTAACTAAGGGTTTGCAAATACATCCCATCAAACAGGAAGAGAACTTGCCAATGTGTATGCTTCATGCAATTTTCTTGGGCCAGTTTAAAATGTCAGTTTAGATTTTAAGAGAACAGGATGTTCTCTTAAAAAAACTTCCTTTTTACTCCTGATTTTCAACTCTAAAGGGAAAAAAAAAACCAAACAAACCTGTTGACTAGCTGTACCTCATCCCTCCCCAAATCAAGCATACCGAATTTCACAGTTGACTTAATGGGAAGTTAAACAACGGTTGAGAACCAGGATTATGAAAAACTGTCTTTAACCTTGGCTGTTTTATAGGTACCATTGCTCTAAAGCCCACAGTGTAGAACGAGAAAATAATACAGCGAAAGTTTGCGTTCAGGGAACCACCCCCAGCCATGTGATCTAAGTCAAAGATACATTCACCTTTCTGTTGCGTACCCAAACTGGTTCAAGCTGTGTATGTCCACACAGTTGTGCCTTCAGGACAGAGCCAACACAAATGAACCATAAATCTCACCAAATAGTCAACGAACTTATGTGTATGCACTTTAAAGATGAATAATCCTAAATGACGAACCATTTAGGACAACGCCCGGAAAAGGAAGTGTATATTTAAGTCTTCTGGGGCCACCTCACCAAATAAGAAAATTGCTGACCTTCCCATCAATTCCAGGTTCTGGAGTGGGATGTACAACCGCTTTGAGAAGGGGCTTCATCCTCGACAGTCAGTCACGGATTATCTGATGGCAGTGAAGGAAGAAACTCAGCAGCTGGAAGAAGAGCTGGAGGTCTTAGGAGAGGTAATAAACACTTGATCTCGATGCCCCAGACTGAACTGATGGTAGATGAAACCCAACTCCATATTTACTCTGTACAGTCCCCTGCGTGCTACACCCTTTTCTGGCATGGGGCTGTTCAGCTGTCATCTTTGTTCTCACATAAATTACTACGAATGTTTTGCATTTAAGACGTAAGAGTGGATTTTTTTCTTCAGGGATAAAATTTCACCTGTGCTGTTGCACAAGTACTACTCCTGAAAGAAAGTTCGTATCTTTCTGTAACTCAGAAGGAATTGTAACTCAGAAGGATGCTGTAATTGAGCTTTGGTTTGTGATTAACTGTGAGCTTCTTATACACTATAAATGCAAATAGGCAGTTTTAAGGGGCTTGGGCTCTGAACTGAGTTTATTTTTTCTTTCTTTTTTTTTAAAGGCAAAGAGCAAAGACATAAGAGTGTGTCCATGGAATACACACAGTGTTGTTTTTTGTTTGTTTGTTTTTTTAAATTTCAGAGACTGGCGAATCTTCAGAAATCACAATTAAATGGTAATAAAGTCAAGAGTAAGCAACAAGACCGAAGCAAACAGTCAGGGCTTTCTACTTCCAGCAACAGCTCAGCTAACACTCCCCAAGAGTACAGCAACGACCTGAAATCATTCCCATCCCGCAGCCCTTCACAAGGGGATGAAGACGATTCAGCCCTGATTTTGACACAGGACAACCTGAAAAGCTCTGACCCCGACCTCTCAGCAAACAGTGACCAGGAGTCTGGGGTGGAGGACTTAAGCTGTAGGTCCCCAAGTGGCGGTGGCTGCTTGCCCAGTGAAGACAGCGGCAAGGATTCAGACGAGGCTGTATATCTGGCAGTCTGAAATACCTTCGCAACAGCAAGGATCCCGATGACGTTGAGTCTTTCACAACCTGGAATGACATCTTTTCATCAGATGCAGGAATGGGAGTCGTCTGTGGCCTAAAGAAATAATCCAAAGAAAGGGAACTGTGCAATTGTGTAAGTAAAGATCTAAGCAGAACAAGCCAGTATTAGTCCTAAGACATAATGCTAAAGAAAGGTAATATCTGCTGTTATATTTAGTTAAGCCAATGTGGTGTTTGATTTTATCAGTGCTGTACGTAAGTATTCCTTACTTTGTACATTTCCATAATTATTTATTGCACAATTCTACAAAGATGTGAAATTCCAAAGCGCTCTCTTAGGCATAGGGACAAGGTTGAAGATTAGCATCAGCCTTACTGGTGAATCAGTCAAAACTTAGGTTTATAGAGCTCTTTTGCCTTCAGACATACTGTGTATATTATCCACTTTTTTTTTTTTTTTAATGGGAAGTGTTAGATTTTGAATTTCAACAATTATTTTGCATATTCTCCTACTAGAATCCTTTAAGGCAATGTAAAACTGACAAATGGACATGCTTGCTTAGGGGAGAAATGAAGCTTTGATCCTGCAAAAATAACCTTTGGTAAGCAGCTGCTGCTGCTGCATGTGAACACACCCCATATGTACTCAAGTCTCAACCAGTGTTGGAAGTTCAGTAGTTTCTGTGATCAAATCTTCAAGGAATGCAACAATACTTACACAGCCTTTGTGGTAAAGGATCCCTTTATAATGAATGGTACGTTAGGCACTATACTCTATAGCCTCTTCATGTTTCTTCTCAGGTTTAATTTTTTTTTTTTTGGGGATGTATCTTACCCTTGTTCCAAACAACCTATAAAGGTAAAATTCTAAAGGTAATAAACCCCCGAGTTCTCCAGCCTATTTTGACTCTTACTTGAAAATGTTTTATTTGAGCAGGAGGTACATATACAGTAGAGGTAACAGGGAGTCCAAAATCACCTATAAAAAATCACTTACGAAAGCATCACTCCAAATTCAGAATTAAAGGAAGGTTATGTCCATAAAGGAACTGTTATAAAGAATATTTCTTCCAAATCTTGGTTCTTTTTTTTTTCTTTTTTATCCTCACACAAAATTTCCTTTCTAGTATTTCCCAACCTGAGCAGTGCATGGCGGTGCTACTTAGAGAGAAAGACTGATTCACCACAACAGGAAATTTAATCTTCTTCGGTTCAAGCATTTTCATGGTTTTTAAGAGAAGAAGTAATAGTGTTCATAATCATAGGTAAGGAGGTAAACCACTGGAAAAATGTTTAAAATATGGGATGTTTTGAAACATTAGAAAGGCTTCCATACCAGGATGTAATTCTTCCAAGTTTTTTGTTTGTTTATTTTTAATTAAAGCAAACCGTTAAAAAATATAACTCATATGGCTGTTCTTACCTGCTTGGAGACAGTGGTATTGAATTGTAGTACAGCAAGGCAGGAATAATGTAAGTTTACTTTGATTGCATTTCATACTACTCCTTCAAATAGAGACTTACACGCAGAATTAAATTATATAAATATACCTCAATTTAGAAACTTTAGATTTTATTATTCAGCCTGCTTTTATGGAATGGCTTCTCATTCAGTTCTATGAACTTACCATATTAAAATTGGTAGGTAAACCTCAGTATTATTAATATATCCTCTTAAAGGAGCTGCTGTCTTTGAACAAATAATGCCTATCAGCAAGATTTATCTTAGTGTTATACTGGAAAGACCAGATCCTCAATTTGATAAATCATTGTAGCTCAATTGAAATAAATATAGCTATAACTTATACTCTATTGAGAATTTAGCCTTCTGGTTTTTAACCTTTATGAATTTTTTAATAAACAAAACCCCTGATTTTAATTGTACTTTAAAAAATGTTTCATATTCTGAACATAACCTGTAAAATTTATCGTATTAAAGGAGATTTTGAACGGGTTTTCTCAAACTAAGAAACATGCTGCAGAGTCAGCAACGAAAACGAAGCAAATACTCTGCCTAAAAATGAGTTTAGAAATGAGCAATATTATTGTGGATCTTTAAAATGTGAAACTGTGTATGATGGTATTGCGTCCTATTAGACATGTCTAAATATAAATGCAAAACAGGAATATATGCAAATTCAAAGCACTGTTTTCATGTCGCTTATGTAACTCCTTGTAACTCACTTTACAACCAAAATATGAACATATTAATATTTTATATTCAGCCTTTACTTAGTAGCCTTCTGTGATGTGTTTTTCAGTACTTGGAATTTTGCATTAGCTACTACTGGTTTCATTGTAATGTATGTATTTGTGGCATTATTAGCCTGCTGAGAAGCACTATCAAATAAACACTTGGGTCATTTAGTGTTATCTCACATTGGTGAATGAAACCAAGGTTTGCTTTCCCAATTTTTGTAATACAGCTCTTAGTCACTGAGATCAAGGGATTTTTGTATCTTCCCTACTTTGCTACTTGAATTCAGTAGTTTAAGCTGGGAAGATTGATAACTAAGAAAATGGAGGCACTGTTAATTCAGTTAATTATATGGGAGTGTGTTACACCCTGCCCCTCTTCCCTCCCTCCCCCCCCTCTTTTTTTTTAGGGAATTTGAAACAAAAAGGGATGAGAAAAGCACACAATGAACTACATCGTTTTCTTGTAGCTTTGTGGGGATCTTCCCTCTGCTGCAAATCCTGGAAAATCTGGCATGAGCCCACTGTAATTTGAAATAGGACACACAGACTTCTGTGGTGTAATTTTAGCCTCACTGGGTTCAGGCTGTTCTTTAGTATGAAAATGTGCATCTAAAGGACACTGGCAATGGGATCAAACAGCTGAAGTTTTCTCTACAAAAGATCACCATCTAAAGGACAGAAAAAACTGCCTGCTTTTATTGGTAGCTCTATACAAGACACAAAGGTGGTAAAACTGGTGATGGATTCTGAACAGCTGAGAAATAAAATTAAAAAGTTGAAGGGCACAACTCATACCAGAGAACATCATTAAAAGGAGAGAAAAAGGGAAAAAAAAAAGAAAAGGAGGGAAGGAAAGCTCTGTAAAATCAGCAGTAAGGCAAGGAACCACATTCTCTGAAGACAGGGACAAGCCAGAGTACCAGTTTACACAGCAAGACATATTTGATGACAAACTAATAACAATTAGAACCCAGCAACCAGCAGGTAGCCTTTGCAGTGAAGATAAACATTTCATCACTGTTGACCAGCTAACTTGGTGCTTTTCTGTGGACACTGCCCTGACCTGCACACAGAGTCCTCAGGTTGATCACAAACACCGCAGCTGAGGCAATGGCCTGCTTCTACGTGTAAACTGAAGGTTGCGTGTAGCTTTCAGGTTGGCTGGTCGCTCTGTAGAATAGACACGGTAAACACCACAGTGACTGAAAAATCCTCCAAGGATGGGTAAGACACTGATAATTCATTTGGGAAGGCAGGAACATGTGTGGGGTAAATTAAAAGTAGGTCAACTTATCATCTGTCGAAGATCTAAGGCCAAGTGTACAGCAAACCCCAAATTCAGAGAGGCCAGAAACATTGCCAGAGTGGGGTGAAGAGAGGGAAAGGGAAAGTAAGCATTCAGCTTTACATGTATCATTTGAAGTGCCAGTAAAACACCTGGAGCTAGCAAATCAAATCATGTTAAATCTTAAAATAAAATTTAGTGGTATTTTAATATAAATCATTCTGGAAAGAAGCTAATGAAACCTTATAGGTTCATCAGACTCATTGTGGCTGAATTCAGGCAAGGACCCATTTTTATAAGTCTGCTGGGTGCCAAGATTATTCAGATCAATTTATTCTGTTTCCAAAAACTAAAGAAAACAGAGTTATTTATGTTAAGGTGTTCCCTTAATAATAAGATACAAGCTTTCTTTGCAGTTTATTACTACATATACATTGGATTGCTACAGGTATCCGACCAAAACAAGACATTTACCTAAGCAGTAGTGAGAGATGCAATACGGGTTTTTGAAGCCCATTTTAGTGCAGGTGGCTCCAGGAGTTACTGCTGTTAAAAGGATTAAAAAGGAAAAGCTCAAAGCACTACACATGAAGATTAAAAGTTTGTCCTTGAGTCACTTACTGCATCCAACACAATTCTGTATCCACCCAACAAGTCCTGCAATGCCCAACCCTATCCGTAAGCTGGACAATTACAAATTGCATTTAACACCCCAAAGCCTTTATTTGTAAGTTTAACGCATTACAGTATTTGCTGTTCAGAATAACATACACAATAAGGCTGTGAGAACTGACTTAACTTTGTTGCCAGAGTTTTAATTCAGTTTTACCTGAAGGTCTCTTGAATCTCTCTTTTAGAAAGATCTGTCCGAGTCCTTGAAGGGAGCAGTAAGAAACTGGACAGAAACAAGACTGGAGGATTTCTAACTTCCACATTTGGTCAAGGTCCAAAGTGGCAAAGCTGCAGGAGTATGTACAGAGCAAACAACAGAATGATAGCGAGTCATTTGATACTGCTTAGAACTAACATTATTGTAGTCTCTCGCTTGTAGTGGTGGTTAGCATAGCTGCATATACCTGACAAGCCCAGTCTTTCAGAAAGGTTTGCACGTCAAACACACTATGAAATCTAGGAAAACTTTCCTCTATAAGCGCCAGCAGAATATACTATTAACACCAGTCGTATACAAGATCACCCTAAAATGAAACCTACTTAATTTCAGACTTTTATTTTAAAATGTCTCTGATCTGCGATAGCATCAGTTACAATTGCTATGTGGAGAATTCAGTTCTGGATTTAAGTAGTTACTTGACTCAGGTAGGAACAAAAGGCCTGAACTCAGCTATAGATAACATTTAGCAGTAAGATTAGATATTAAAATTAGGCAAAACCCAGACTCAACTAGCAGTTACAATACAGAATGCACCTCCAGCCCAAACTACCGTGACACCAGAGACAAGCCACCACCTTACTCTTGTGTTTCTTGCTCATTTATTTCACTTTTCCACTTGGTGGAACACCTCAGCATGAACATGACAGAGTGCAAGGCTCTCCACAAACAAGTCACTGTATGTAGCCTATTATTCCAGATTGCTTAAAAGTTCACTTGACGTATTTCAAGAGATTTTAGAATATGCATCTAGCAGCATCTGTCATTCTCTTACACTTCACAGGGAATTGTTTAAAGCTGGATTCACACCTACATGCCACATTTCAGCAAAATAAGGTAAGAAATGTGCTTAACAGTGAACTACCAGCATGCTAGAAGCCAAAAAACCCAACTCTGACAGTGTGTTATTAGTGTTCTAAGTAAGTCTTCTGGTCAAAGTACGAAGATTGCCTATAAGGAAAAATGTTTGCATTGGCACAACCAGTGTAGGAAAAACGGAAAAAAAAAACAAACCAACCAACCACACACGCACTCAAAACCACAACAGAACAAAACCCAAACAAACAAAACCAAAAAACCCAACACAAACCAGCAGCAGGCTGGCCATTCCTGCATGTGACTGGATACCTGTAGCTGACCCCGTATACCATTGTTGAATACAGAGACTTCGTGCTTCTTTTCTAGAGGATTAGCTTGTGACTGCAGAAGGGGCTAAAAAATAGGGGAAAAAATCCTAAGAATATGAACATATGAAGATATGAGAGAATAGAAAGAGTGAAAAAAGACAACCTTAATCTTCCATATCCCCAAACAAGAAACACTGTACTAAAAACCTGCATTGAACAGTGACATTTTGTTCTAGACTCTCCTCCATTATTGTCATCAGAACTCCACAAAGATGTCCTGAATTTGTAGATCTGCTCACAAAATTAACACAAGAGAAAAAGCTGAATTGTTGAGAACTTGTACTGGTTTGGAAAGCAAATCCCCTGAAGGTGACCTGGCTAGAGAGTTCAGTCATATAACATTCAAGAGGAGGAGGCAGATGAGGACAGAAGTCTGTCATCCCACGCCATTATAAAATGTATGAAGAAGATACCAGCCCAACTCAGGAAGAGCACTGGATGTTTGGTCATCTGTTCTTTTCTCTGCTTACAAGGAAGAAACAACAACAAACCAGCCCTGTAGAGGATTGTATGTCTAGCCTTTAAACTTGTTAGCAAGATAATCTGAAAAAGATCCAAAACAACTTGTGCACTCAGCACAGAAACAGACAGTCTGCCAAGAAGGTAACACTCATTACTCAAATCTAACTTTTCCCCAGAGCTACAGAAATCACACTACTCAAACACATAAGTCCAGAAGCACTTGGAAAACTACATGATCTCATTTTTAATCAGGACTTCAGTTAGCCCATGAGCAGAACTGCTATGTTAATACACAAGCAGTATAATGCAGTCAGAGGAATTTTTTTTTGCAAGAGGATACTCTAAAATTATTGCTTAACCATGGTATTTAAAACCCATTTATTTTTTTGAGGCACGTAAGTATCTTCTTTGATTTGGACCATAGTTCTATTTTCTTGGGACACCTAATCTCAGAATTTGGACCAGCTTTATAAAGAAAAACGCCATAAAACACCATTGAATAGTTCATTCCCCCTGAAAGGCAGTATCTTAAGACAGACAACCACAGTACTGTAAAGTATGAAAGGGCTGAGATGAAAGCCACATTTGAAGATTCACTAGCCTGTGGAAGACTTCTTGCACATAGTTTTTGTAACTCCAAATTTACTCCCTTTACTCCAATTCAGAAGAAATACACCTCATTGCGTTTTGCTAGAAGAGCATCGCATTTAGGAGTGACTGAAGATTAGTGATAAAGAACTCACTTGGATGGACGTGCTTTAGTTTGAGAGCTGAATCTGTGATGTTCCGTGACCCTGTATAGGCAACACACAGGTCACATCTTGGCTAAGAGGTTTATCTCCAGACGGCTTCCTGGCGAGAAAGAAGCAGGATTCCTGCTAGATTACTTAATCAGTGCTTTACCTTACTGACCTCTCAGAAGTCTACAATTCCTTCTGTTCTTCTGGAACTTGACTCTCTCCATGAACACTTAACACGCTGACAAGATTAAGAAAAAGAACATGTCTTTTTACAAGAGCAACAGAGAACATACATGCATGTATTTAGAGGTGGTATTTTTCTCCTACAGAATACTGCACTTGGTCCTGTTCATTCTCACCAGATATATCCCCACCCTAAAAAAATAGTCCACTAACCTGAGATAAGATTCAGAGATTCAAAGACAGAATTAAGTCTTGCTTCCAAATTCTGTCACTGACTTTAACACAACACACTGTGCAACCCCAGCTAAATTAGTTTCTTTGTTCCTTAAAATCACGAAAAAATAACTGCTACTTCATAGAGAACTAATTTTTGTAAAGTGCTTTTGAGTTCCTCACATGACGAAGATATTCATATTGCATAAAACAGAAACTGGGAGGTGACCTGATTATTTTTCCTTTCAGTAAAAACATATGAAAATGAAATTGTTTCATGAAAATTGTTTTTAATTACAGTGGTAGGTACCAAGCCACTCCTGAAATCAAGTGCATCAGTGTTACCAAGAAACATACCAAACCTATGCAGAAATCATTTATGCTGATTCCCATGTAATTTGTTCCAACATACCCTTTGCTTAATGCAAATCTACTTATTCAAAACACAATACAGGCTATACTTAGTTTTATATTATTACTTAAAAGTAAAAAATCTTGTTCTTAAACATTTTGGCTTCAAGAAACGACAGCTTGTGAATCCACTGTCAATCTCAAATTACGAACTTCCTCAGTTTCCAAAGTCCTATCATCAATTATCTCAAACTCTCCCACAGATCAAGCCAAATCTATGTGTAAAGTTCAAAATACAAAAGATATGAATTATGTTTTTATAAAAAATGTAAAAAGCTAGTCAAAATTACATGTTTAGATATTTAATCTCTGAAGAATGGAGTATAGCAGCAGGAACTTAAATATAATAAGAACTATCAACAATAAATACAGGAAATTAGTGCAAAGATTGCAATAGAAGGATTCTTGAGTACAATGAGAATATAAAGAGACATTCCAATTTGTACAAAAAACATCCCAACTCTGTATACAATTTTTTCTATAAATACAAGCACATAAGATGAAATGCTTATTTGCAAATAATAGTTATTAAAAAGTGTGCTTCATTGGGTTTTTCACTCATTCTCTTGGCAGGCGCAGTTTGCAGAAGTCTGTAAAGACAAATTTCCATAATTAGACATTTTAAATTCCTTCAGAAGTTATGTTTCAAATACAACTAAGAACAGATGCACTACATACTATATTTCCACAGAAAGCATTGTTAGAACACTAAGTATTGTAACAAATCCATTTGCAGTTAGCAATTCCTAAGTGGGTGACAATGATGTAAATTAATTTAAAAAAAAAAAAAAAAAATCACCACAAATATTAAACCAGCAGTTTACCTATAGCGGAGCATGAAATTGGCTGTGCATTCCTATTGCCTGTTGAAGTTTTTCCTCTTTGGCTCGTCTACAGTGGCAGAGCTACAAAACAAGACATAGGAAGAAAGAATTCTGAAAATAATTTTTTATTACGCATACTACAGTTTCTCTTCAATGATTTAGCAGCTTTGCAGCCTCTCTTAAAAAGGAAAACCCTGAGAACCACCCTCCTTCCAAGCTTCTGGCTGAATGTCTATATAGATAACATATTCCACCCACAACTGCTTACAAGAGAAATGCATTTATTACACATCTTTAAAGAAAGGTACAGGACTGGTAAGTTCTCTTGTCACAGTATGAGCAAGAATGGTGGCTTTTGAACAGTTACTTCTTTGGTGATAGGTATCAACACAATAATTAGTTTAACAAGTTTAATAAATTAAACATTAAGATTGCTTAATATGTCATTCTATGTCAACTTACCAAATTTAAAATTATCCATGTAGCTATCTTCCTTATATCTATATAGGATATAGAAGAAAGTGGCACAAAAGTATCTGCAACCACATGGGACTATGGTCTAATGCATGAGACCTTTGCATTCCTGCCTTGAAAAGATGTGCCTTCAGAATGCAGACTGTATTTTAAATAGACTGAAGCCACTTAAAGATACATTTTTCTTTCGTTGGAGCTTCCTGAAGCGCTGTTCTGTATCACAGGACTGCTCAAACTCTTAAGTCTTAAATTTATTCACTATGTGTTGTATACCTCTCAGATCGGAATGACTTGTACATTACATACCGTTCTCTTTTCCATGAAACTACTAAGAAAGTCATCTATTTCTGTTTTGCCTTCCAAGAAGTCTTCTGCAATAGTGTCAGATTCCTCTTCAGCTTCATGAGCAGCTACTTTAAGTCTTGCTTGCAAAGCACTTGGACTGCAACTCTAAGAAAATAAAAACTCTTATGTAATATTAAACTGTCTATTAAAACCTACATTTCCAAGAAGAAAATTAAGTGACTATATAAATATGGGACATGTGAAATAGAACAATACTATTACATAAAAGCTTAAGTGCCTAGATGAAGCTTCACCTCCAAGAAACAGCATAACTTGTTAAATTAGAAAGGATTCAACCCAGGGTTGTACTTAAGAACAGCTCTAAATGCTCGTCACACTCCCTTCTTCCAACTCTGCCTCTGTTCTAGCGTTAAAAAACCCACCCAACCCAAAACCACGATAGTGCAGTCATAATGCTGTTCTGCTTTCAAACTGTTTGGTACTACATCCCATTTTATTTCAAGCCTGATGTGAATCTATTTCATATAAAATTCGAGCTCAACCAGGAGACTATTCTTTACGCATAAAGATACAAATCACAACTTCAGTTTTACTGAAGTATTCTTAAAGGATAATACAATACAGAGATTATACCTCACTAAGTTCATGCTGTCTTTGCATCTTTTTCTCAAAGGCTGCTTTCATCTGTGTGAGTTGCTCATACTGGAAGATGAAAAACAATGTTTTACTCCTGAAAAAAACAGAATATTACAACCAGTATTTCTGAAAAATGTTTTATTGTTCACTTACTTTATCCAAGACCGTCTGTCTTTTTGCCTCGAGACTAGGCTCCAGCAACAAGTTCTTTTCTGTAAAATAAAGTCACTATTACTACTTTTTTTAAAGGATTCAGTTCGTATAATAGAACACAGCCACAGATACGAATGTTTTGACATCTTACTTGCCAGGTCTTCAATGCTTTTCACTAACTCAGCTCTATCAGTAATGACTTGCTTCAGTTGTGGCAGAGTCACAAATTGTTCCAATAACATTTCCTCTTGCTCGTTCATATTGGTCAGCTGTGATATACTACATTCAAACAGAAAGAAAGAAGATTTAAAGCTAACAGCAAATACCACATGTAAAGTTACTCATTTCTGCCAAAAGTCAAAAGTTTGAGGCATTTATTGGGACTTTCCATATACATGACACTTGACCACTACTTAATTTTTCCCCTTTCTCCTGGATTGTGGGCTCTGCTATCTGCAGCAGTAAGCTTAAAAAGCAGCGTGTTAAAAAATATCTCTCATTTCAAGCCTTACTTGCCTATAAAGTGTTTTACTATAATGGGTTGACCTCGGCCAGCTACCAGACAACCACCCAGCTGCTCTCAGTCCTTCTCCCCAGGCTACCCAGACATTGCCACCTATCCCAAGCAGAACTCCTCAGTACAGCTGGAATGCCGTTTGTGACTTTATCACCAGAATTATAACGGAATTTTAAACCAGTCTTCCTGGAAGGACCCAACTTGATTAGAAAGTTTTGTTTAAACAAACAAACTCTACTTCCCCCCCTAAACCTCCTGTCTGCTACATAATAAGGATGCTGCTAGAATTTACAGCTGATTTAGCTAAATTAAACAGGCTCTTAAGAACGTGCCAAGGGAAACAAACAAACCCAGAAGTCATTCTTGCCAAAGGTCTTTTCCTTTTTGAAAAGACAGACTGAAAACTCACTAAATTATGACACCACCATCAAGATGTGAGATCAGAAGGAAATCAATCTCCTAAAAGCCTTTCAGAATTAATAGCTAATTTGTAACCTATTTAATCTCAGATAACTGACCAAGGAGGCCATCTCATTAGATCTGAGCAAATTGCTGGGAACAACCACCAATAATTTTTTAAAAATTGTGACAAGATATGCTTTTGATGCAAATCTTTGTATAATACGTGTATGAGAAAACCCTAAACAAGCACCACATTTGAACACAAGGCTCTACAATTTTGTTAAGAGGTAGTTCTCTTATTTATAACTTCTACAAAAACCTTTCAGTGATGTATACAGACTTTTGAGAAAAAGCAAATACAGATCAGCAGTAATTGCCTTTTAATGGCTATGGAAAGTTTTGCTACCTTCTGAAAATTTACCTTAGTTCTGAGAGTTCTGGAAAGGTATCAGGAACATCAGGCATCTTGTAAGTACATCCATTCTGCCCAACCTAAATGTAAGTTTAGAAAAGCTTAGATTTTTGAAGAGAAATTTCTTGTTATTCAACCTGATTAACCCAAAACCAGATGAGTATTTGCCAGTAATAAGAAAAGCAGGAAAGAGTACTAAGAAGCAGTAGCACTAGTTACTGAACAGAAGATAACTCAACCATGGCAACAAAATATTGGGGATATTTGGGAATGTGTGTCATAAAAGACGAGTCAATTTTGGAGGAAAACAATACGGTGTTGCTATATCCTCCTTTTGACAACAGGTAGATGACCCAGGAAGCACATGGGAGGAGTTCAACTCAGAGAAGTGAGAAGAGAGAAAAAGACTGACATATTGATCTCTCTCGTGTGATTTTTAAACCTATAATCCCTTGCGAAAAAAAACTTTCTGGGCAAGGAAAAAAAAAGTCTGTCTTCACAGAAGGCAGAAATTTTAAATTCTACAAAACCAGAAAAGTGCCTTCCAAGATGAAGAAAGCTTTTGTTTCTAGAGACAAGATTTGATTAAAGACTAAGCATTTAGATGTAAAGATTTTGGAGAATATTCAAAAAAACCCTCCGAGTGCACCAGTGAGAGGGAGTTTGTAAGTACACACATACAATAACCCTAAAGAGAAGCTATTTGAAGCATGAAACAGAGAAAAATACTCTACACATAAAGGCTCGATACTGCACATTGTTCTCACCTGATAGGTTCTGGGCAGGAAATCCCATATAGAGAAAAGGATCTCATTTTCTCTGGCTGGAGAAACAGTCACAGCTGCACTATGTATAAGTATATTCAAAGACATTTAGCATAGCACTAGTTTCACTAAAACTCAGAAAGACTAACTTGCTGCTCTGACTCCAAGTTCATTCTAAAAAACTTTCAATCAAAGCCAGAATGTCAGTTTCGTTTTCCTAGCATGAGCAAAACAATGAAGTGCAGTCACTCAGGCTGTTCCCTTGAGTTTTGTGGCAATGCCCTGTGCAGCCCTGAGGGAAATTGTACTCAGAGTCCAAAAGCTTAAGCAGCAAAACTCAGTGCACAGACCTGAAGCACGGCTTCTGCTGTCGGAACAGGCAGTGGCAGATCAGCAATCAAGCCGTAAGAGGGAGCAGCAGGCTTGTCCGCAGTGTAGCTCGAAGGAACTGTTTCAGCAACCGGCACGGCTGCCATTGTTCTATTACTTTCTTGAGGTGGGTACGGAGGAAGAAATGGAAACCCCTGAGGAGCGTAAGGAGGCATTCCAGCTGGTTTGTTGAAAAGGCTAAAAACAAAGAAACAAACAAAACATGACCAAGAACAAACTACTGCTTACAGCACATTTCTTATTGTTTGAATTATAATTACTAGACCATATACAAAGACATAATATTGAACTTTCAAAACACCATAAACTTCGCATTTTCTGTTCTCAGTTACTTTCAACATAGTAAGTCTATTTTATGTCTTATACTGTAACATAATATACAACTCCATTAAACTATGTTATTGTAAAGCAGCCAAATACACACTCACACTCTCAGTTATAAGAAAACTACTTCTCAAAAATTTATGAGCATAAATTTAAACTGTTTCCATCTAAAAGTCCTGAGGAATGCACCCAAGCCATACATTAATTCTTACTTATAGTACAGCATTTAACAGCTTGAGCAACACACACATAATTACTTCTAAGTAACATGAATGATTTTTTAAAAATTCCCAACTGCAGCTGCATCTAAACCCAGTATTGTCAGCCACAAGAACCATAGTTGTACTGATAAAGATGTAATGTCTCAGACCACTTTTGCACATTTAATACAATTATTTAAATTGCATAATTTCTGTTGTCTGGGAGATTACGAACAGAATGTGAAGAAACATGACTGCTCAAATCATGATGTACAGCAAATTCAAGATTTCATCTGATAATGTAAATATTTATTCTTTTTCAAGAAAATAGAAGTTACATCAGCATGATGATACAGTAACTCAAAAAATCTAGTGTTACTTCTCAAAACAATCATGCCATCAAGCATGAAATTGTGCAAGTGTGGAAAATCTATGTCTCCCAAGTCATCTGCTACATTACTCCTGTTTCTGCCCTCCTAATACTTGGTTTCATCTCTTTTAAAAAAAATGTAAGTTAATACACATAACTCCATTCATCATGTTTATAGATACTTACTATGGAAACGATGTTGAGCTGGGAGCCAGAACTGGAGGATTCTTCCAAAACTCATCCAGTAAGCTTTGAATGATTTTTCCAAGATCTGAGTGCATTGTAAACTGATAAAAACAAAACAAAAACCTCAAAAAAACTTAAAGCAGCAAGATGCAGGAGAAAAATTATTCCTGGAATCCAACAGTTTCAAAACGTGCTGAATTTGACTATGTATTATATCCACATAACAGTGCTGTAAGCTATTTCAGAGACATATCAGTTAATGCAAACTGTTTTTACACAAGCTCCAAATAAAATGATAAAGATACCCAAAACTGAACAGAAACTATAAGTCTCTTGTATGTTCCATTAACAATACAGAATCAATCAACTATAACATTTCTGATTAAAAACAAAACAAAACAAAAAAATCCACCTTAGTTACTAAGTTAAATTAGGGGGAAAAAAAAAAAAGAAAATCAAGATTTAAGTCTGAGACAAAAAGCATCATTAATTTCATTCTAAAAAAGTCATAACACCACTCTACAAGCCAAAAAAACTATCACATCCTTGTTGGCAGAGAAAACAAAACAAAACAATCCAAACCCCAGCATATTAAAATCCTGCATATTAGAGCTAAAACCTTTACATCTTTCGAACAGGATTACAATAGAAAGAACTATGTTGCAGAACAATCTTAAAGAATCCTTCTCCCTTAATTGGAATAGCTGTAGAGAAACAAGAACTGTGCTATTGGTACTTAGAAGAAAAGTGAAAGGAACTTTCTAAGCCATCATAACTTAAAATAATTTTAGATATATGGAATACTGAACTCAGTAATGGTAGCAGTAAAAGAATAGTTGTATACTGAACACAACTGAATTTTTATTTCCAGACCCCTGCTTTTTTTTACCATAAATATTAGCAATAATCTAGTATGACGTATTAAAATTGCTATCAACAGTAAATACATAGGAAGCTACAAATTATACATACGTTACTTATTAATGGACTGGTCACATATACTCCCTGCTTGTCCACTAAATGATGTCTCACAGGTGGGAAAACACTGATGACCGGTTTTTCCTGAGGAAACTGAGGTGGAAGCAAGCTGCAAATACAAGAATGATCATTACTACAGCTACATACCGTTACAAAGATTGCATAAGAAGGCTTCTTACACAGAGAAAAAGTACTATTAATTACAGAAACTTACTTTTCTATGAGAAGAGTTATGGAGAAATACAGAGTGAAGCATACAAGAGGATTATCAGTTACAAAATTAGAAGTCAGACAGATTAGAATACTAGACTTCCACAGAACTGAAGAGAGCATTTACTGGGCAAAACTGTAGTATAACAATGAAGCAATTATGTCCATGAATAAAGAAAAAGCTGTAGCATAACAAGAATATTTCTAATACAAATGCTATTACCACAAAGACAATGTAGTGTAACCTGCAAGAATGTCAGGCAAGTTATCAGGCTAAAGCAATACAAAACTTGTAAATAGAATATCACCAATATTTGCCAGAAGAAAAGCACTCCCCAAAGTAAGTGCATAGGAAAAGTTACAATAAATCACTTAAGTTATGATCCAGAAGCTTCACTGGAGTAAGAGTTAGTACAAGGAGTTACAGCAGATTAATAAATTAATAGTTAAGTTTATTTTCGTTTGTAGGGGATTCAAAGTCATCAGAAACCCTCAAGTGTTCTCTCCTACTTACCTTCAACTAAAACCACGCAGGTATCTTAGGAGCTGAGCACAGCAAAATATAGTTTTGCCTTCAGCTGAGCATCTGCATCTTGTACAGAACTACTTTCACTCCTATCAGCACAACCACTAATGCAAATTCAGGTTATAGTTCCTGAAATTAGTTATGAGATGGGAGCCATTTATGTTCTATTACTACTTTTTTTTTGAGAACATTTTTTATTTTCAAGATGTGCATAGAGATATCTCACTCTACTTACATGTTAATATTAATTGTCAAGTTGTTTACAGTGAATGGCAGTCGATATTCCACATCTTTCTGAATTTCTGTAATGCTGTCAAGGAAGAAATTGTTAGCATCCAATTCATGGTCAATAGAACTCCCTAAATTCTAAAAAAGGCATGACCTCAGACTTTTGTACTTAGTTTAGCATTGACAAGCATTGTAAAAGTAAAATTTAAAACGCTGGAATGAGTTAATATGCTTCAGAAGTACTGAGTACTAAGATTAATGTAAAAAATACTAGATTCAACTTTTAAACCTCATACATGATCACAAGCAATGGAAATAAAGGCAGAGAAATTGTGCTACCAACTGATCTGACAACAATCTCAACTCCTTTTTCTCTACTTGTGGCTTAACTTAAGACATAATATCAGTGATTTTTTATATACCGATTTTATCTGATAAATCATTGACTTTGCCAAGGCGTTACACCTGGTTCACAAGTAAGTATTGCTCTGCAACACTGCCTACAGACCAATATTTAAAACATATATTACACTAGACCTTCTTTCTTAATAGATTGGCTTACTATTTAACAGTTGTTTTGCCATGTGAACCAAGTTCTATGCACTTGCACAGATATTTTCAAGAATTATGTGGAGAAGAGCTACTTGCAAGAATGTAAAGCTGTGTAATCTGGTGACACTCAAGACACAGACACCTCTGAAAGCATGGAGTGAAGAAACATGTATCTTATGGAATCTAGTATGACTGAATCCAAATTTGCTCCTCTTGTAACAGGTAAGTTCCTGAGAAAAATATTTAAATCAGCTGCTTTAATAGGAAGTTGATTCCAACACCCGAAGTACTCTGCAATCTGTATGCACAGCAAGACAGTTTTGAAAGATGACATCACAAAGAATGCAGAGAAGGAGGAGAAGGAAGAGACTTAACTCAGAAGCAGAATTTCCAGACAAAATGAACATACCTAAGCTGGGAGTAGGAGAGAAAGCAGGGCAGAAAATCATCTTCATCTTATAATGCCTCAATCAAAACACACTTAAAAAGCAGACTAGTTCATCTTCCACGTATTTTTCCTGCCTGCACCTTGTTAAGAATATTCTTCTCCCTCACCTCTCTAAGGCTTCCTTATAAAGGGAGAGAACAAAGCTCCAACCAGGAATAACGGGCTGGGTGTTCCCAGAAAGCTTCTCTGTACCCAGCTTCAGAAATGCCCCTTCATCCATCCACTGTCAGGTACAGTCCAGACAATTACGTCCTCAAAACCACCCAAAACACATTACCTGCAAATGTGTGCTAGGTGTAG
Source organism: Pampusana beccarii (assembly GCA_013399365.1). Taxonomy (NCBI): domain Eukaryota; kingdom Metazoa; phylum Chordata; class Aves; order Columbiformes; family Columbidae; genus Pampusana; species Pampusana beccarii. The sequence continues at coordinate 477,506 of VWYH01002435.1, read as the reverse complement.
TGCTAGGAGTGTTTTGTATCCCTCCAAAGCACTATTTGCATACAGAATTCAAAACTCTAGTTTTCAGAGTGTCAGCAATAAATGGACTAAGACACAAACCTGGCTACACACCTTGCTTTCTGCAGCATGACCTTATTCCTCCCGCAGACAACCCAGTATCTGTTCTCTCCCTGTGAAGTCATACACTGTTTGAAGAAACTCTCAGGCATCCTCAGCACCAGAGAACTCAAATCAGTTTGGTTCTTTAAAACAAAACGAAATCACCACCTCCTCATTCTTAACTGAAGGATTCTCCTCAGAATCTCTCATGCACATTCCTGCCCTGTAATCATCTGTCACTCATTTTAATAGCCTGCTACAAAATCCTTCTGAGAAGGGTATGTAATTATGCTCCACTGACACGCACAACCTATAGGAGCTGGGGAGGAAGAGGAGAACAGGGAGAGAGAAACAAGAAATCCAGAATCTCACTGAGCTATCCAAACTGTTATAACCTCCTTTGGGCAAAACCTTGAACCAATAAACTTATTTGTCCCTTCCCCAAGTGGGAATGGGTACGCTGGAAAAATGGCACATTCTTAACTTCGTCTAGAACAACAGCAAATGTAAGAAAACTGTTTTTTAAACATAAAAACTTTATTTCAAGCCCCAATTTGTGAGGGATCCTGAACAGGAAGACTAACTACTGTAATGAAATTAAGATGACGTATACCTGGGCTTTTATTACCTATGAAGACTAACCAAACTTACATAACTTTGGAAACTACACCATGCACAGAATTTTGAGTATTTCAGGAAGGAGCAACTGGGATATGCATAAATGAACAACAAAATATACTTATCAGACAAAAAAACCCCAAACACATTAGAACAGCATTCATTTAATCATTGCTTAGGAAACTATGTTGTTGCAATGCTTCATGTGTATTCTTATCCTAAATATCTGCGCTGGTGTGGAGTCCACAAACAAGCACACCAATCCTACCCCCGACGCGCCCCCCCCCCCCCCCCCTTTTTATTTTCAAAACTTCCACCAACTACACATACCTTTTTAGAAGCACAGAATGCAAGGCACAGTTACTCAGATTTATTTAGTAATAAGTATCCATTATGAAAACCGCACGCTTTGCCAGAATGTCCTCCTTCATTCACCTTTTTTCTTCTTTTACACTTATCCTCAAGAGAGATTAGGCAGGCCACTTTACATGGTTGAAAGTTACATTTGATCAGCTACCACCACCCCACTCCTCATCCCCATTCCTGGCTGCACTGCCCCTTCGCTCTCTGCATATGCTTGAAGCGGTGCCTGCACAGCAGGTAGTAAAACAGTTCAGCAAGTCAGCCTTGACAAAAAACGATCACCTTTTTTGAGAACTTAACTTGGGGTGAGCTCACCTCCCTAATAGAGAAAAAAAGTGGTAAAAATAAAAGGCTAAGTAAGGCCAGCTCAACAAAAACTTCTACTTAGATAACCTGCTGCGTACTCACGGAGACAGCTCCTTAGAAGAGTAAACCATCCTTCAAAAATATTTGCAAAATTGGCTCTGAGCAGATTTAAGTTCAAGCAAGCAACAGTACTTAGTAATGCTGTCATACTTAGGTCTACTGTGTGATAATTCAAAACATTAGCGTAGTGAGCGAACTGCAGTTATCAAACTTAGAAATAAAATCAGTTCCTCTTCCACTCCTAGCCTCAGTCTGACATAACTGAAAATATTATCTTTTTTTTTGTCTGGATCACTTTTGGAGGCTTCTGTCATTCTACTTCAACAGACATCCTGGGAAGAATGAATGCTTACACGTTCACAGAAAATATAACTTGAAATATATGAAGTGCAGATCTCCTTTTAAAAGATGAACACTTCTAAAAGACTAATCTTTAGGCAAAACTGATCAGCATACCGAAAAGCTATAGTATCTCAAGATAAAGGAAAGTGATTTGTTCTAAAAAGTGTGGTTGTTGAACAGGAAAAAAACCACCTGCCTCTGGCGAGCACCTAAACAAAACGAGTTACTGAGGAACAGTCGGTTATCAGCAAGTTAGCACTATGCCTCAGAAAAACAGTTTGTAAACAGTTTGCAATGCCAGCAGGCCTGCTACTGCTCACAAGACCACTGAGACACATGGCTCCTTCAGGCTCTATGTCTTATTCTTAACTTTTAAAGGAATATGCTCCTACAACCACTTTATTCCAGCACACGCAATCCCTAGCTCTTCGTAGACCTTAAAACTCATTATATCATTCAGCTGACTTTCCAGCACGGCAATCTGCGCCCGATCGCCCGGCCAAGCCACACGGACAAACCCCCGGCCACCGGGGACGCCCCGCGCCGGCAAATCTCGCTTTCGGTTCCCAGGCTCAACCTCCCGTCTCGCCGCCCACCCGGGTTCCTCCCCGCCGCGGGCCTGCTCCCGCTGTCCTCCGGCCGCGCACCCGCGCCCCTGCCCCCGGGCCGCTGTCGCCCGGCGGGACCCTGCGCCCCCGAAACCCCGCGGGGCTCGGGAGGCCTGGGCAGCAGCCGGGCCGCACCGGGAGCGGACGGGGCGCAATCACGTCCCTGGGTTTGCGTGCGGGGACACATGCCACCTCCCGAGGCGCGGCCCCACAGGGGCCCCGGGCAGCGCCGGTCCCGTGTCAGACGGCGCAGGCCGCCCCCTCCCCCGCCGCAGGCCCGGCCGCGGCCACTCACGAGGCGTGGGCACCGCGCAGGGACTCGATCTGCCGCTGCTTCTGCTGCTGGAGGCTGGTGCGGGCGGGCAGCGGCGCGGCGGGCGAGGCGGAGCCGCCGCCCTTGGCGAGGGGGAACAGCCAGTTCATCCTCCCGCGGTAGCGCCCGGGGGGCGCGGGGCACCGGCGGCTCCGCACCCCGGCCTCGCGCCCTCGCGCATGCGCGCGACGGCACCGCCCCCTCTGCCCCGCCCCGGGGCCGAGCGGCGTCGTCCCGCCCCCACGGCGGCACGCNAAGGGGGGGCGGCCCGACGGGGGGGCGGCCCGACCGGCGATTGGCGCCCTCGCCGTCGGTCAGAGGTGAGGGGGGAAAGGCCGTGGCGCGCGGCGATGATGTAATGGCTTTGTGCGGCGGGGGCAGCGCTTCCTGCGTCTCGCGCGGCGACTGGCGGTTCTGGGGCGTTGGGGCCGCCGCGGGATCTCGCCAGACCCGCCGCGGCCCTGCCCGGCCTGGCCTGGCCCGCCTGGCAGCGTGAGTGACCGACCGACCGAACGAGCGAGTGAGGGGCGGGGGCGCGGCGGCCGCGGGGAGCCGGGCGGGGGGAGGGAGCCTAAAGCCGTCCGGTACCCCCCTCGGTCTGGCTGTACCGCGCTCGGGCCCGCGGTAGCCCCGTGGCGGCTCCGCGGCCTTACCGACAGTCTTGGCGGCCGCTGGCAGCGGGTGGAGTTTTCGCGGGCTGCGCGGCTGCCGCCAGAGGCGGGCTCGGGAGCGCCCTGCGCTGGGCCGGGCCGTAGGCGGTAACTGCGGCGGCCCCTTCCCGATCGCAGCCGCCGAGGGGTGCTGCCCGCCGGCTGGGCTCCGCGGCTCCTCGGGCCGCTTCCAGGGCCCGGTACGGCTAAGAAGGCGCCCGGGAGCCCAGGCGGCGTGCGTGTCCAAGCCTGTCGGATCGCGCTTTAGTTCTTTCGCGCCGCTCCTCGCCTTAGCGCGGCCCGTACGAGCTGAAAAAGCTTCTCCTGGCGAGGGAGACTGCCTGCATGGGCGGCTCTCTGTTCGCCGCAGTGTCCCTGGGTTTGGCGTAATGCTCAGAGTCACTTTGCCGCTTCGTTTCATGTTGTACGCAGCCGTGGGACCCCCAGGAACGTAACTTCTAACCCATGGAGGAATAACGCTGAAGTACCGCATCTGTTGTCAAACTAGTGTCCCTCGCCCGTTTCTCTGGCTTTGTGCAAGAAAGTTACGAAAAGAGTCATAGGGTTTTAGTTTTGGATAGTAATCTAAACTCGAATAGCTGAAATTCACATGGTTTTGGTGGTTGTATTGTGCTTCTTTTATGGAATTCTGAAGAATTAAGCTTGATCCTGGTGTTTAAGCTGTTTTTTCACATACGTGAAGAATAAAAACTTACGCCTGATACTTCCTGTGTCTTCTAGGTTTAAAAACATAAATAATTGAAGTAATCTTTATGAAACTGCTCCTCAGTCAAGTGTAGCTTTTGATGTATGGTCTCTAAAGCACCCCACTATGCCAGCAGCTACTGTAGACCATAGCCAAAGAATCTGTGAAGTTTGGGCTTGTAACTTGGATGAAGAGATGAAGAAAATTCGTCAGGTTATACGGAAGTATAACTATGTAGCTATGGTAAGTGGGCACTTGATCTTTATCTAGCAAGTTACTGCAAAAAACACGATTACTTCATTTGTCAGTAAGTTAAAGCTATAAAATTGTTCATCCATTTTCATTGAAATCATAATGGATCCTTAATGTTGAATGAACGGTATACAAACATTAGGATCCTAATCTATTACCTTTTAAAAGCTAAACTTACAGTCCTATTTAGCTATGAAACTGTTAGATGCTTGAAATATGTTTTTTGAAGAATTAGCGATGTAAATTGTTCTGGATGTCTTTTGTTGAAGTTTTAATTCTGTTCTTACAGGATACAGAATTTCCAGGAGTAGTTGCAAGGCCAATTGGAGAATTCAGAAGCAATGCAGACTATCAGTACCAGTTACTACGCTGCAATGTAGACTTGCTAAAAATAATTCAACTAGGACTGACGTTTATGAATGAGCAAGGAGAATACCCCCCAGGAACTTCAACTTGGCAATTTAATTTTAAATTTAATTTAACGTAAGTGTTAAGTGTCTGTGCTAATGAAAGTATGTTGCTGACTTACTGTTATTAAAAATGTATTATAGGTTGTGAAAGCTGTAACAAGTTTTTTATGTGTTTGATGGGAACACCATAAATGCTTTACAGTGAGGAAACTGTTCTCAGCCAGACGTGATTTTTTTCCCCTCACTTTTGTGCAGTCTGTCTTACTGTTGGTAATTTGGTCAAAAATGCTAAGCAATTCCAACAAAAGTTCTAAAAAGATGCAATTATGCTTAGTACAAGAGTTAGCTCTGCATTTTCGTATATAGCATTTCAAAGTGCTTTCATCCAAACTTAGTTTGACTCTTACTAGTTAAGTAAGAAGTCTCATGTTGTTTCTTTGCAAATTTTTAATGGAAAATGTGAACATGAAGAAAAAATTATAAAGTTACCAAAGTGACTAAAAGAGAAGTATGACAGATGTTATCAGCAAGTCTAAAGCAATTGTGCTCTGTCCTCTTTAAAAATATTATTCTAGTTTAAAATGCTCACAGCAGATTCTAGATGATGTTCTAGATAAAATTCTGTTAGCTTTTTAGTACTGCAGCAGCTTTTCTTGTGCTTCAAAAGCAACTTATTCTATTAAGATACTGTATTTGAATTTTCTTTTATAATAGGTTGAAAGAGGTAACTGATTCTAGAGCATAACCCCTGTGAAGGTTTTTGTTCTGCATTATCTTGTATAAAATGTTGGTTAAAAAGCATGCCGATTTTTATTATCTGTTGGAATTCTATTATGGACCTACCTTTTCCAGTGTGATAAGATACTTAATGTGGAGTTCTAGTTAGATCTTTAGCAGGTAGTTGATAAGGTGACTAGCCTCCCGAATTCTTTTCCTGAAGTAAACGTAGTTGGTTTGATAGGCTCTCCTGTGGCCTGAATTGGGTATTGGTGCAAACACTTCTCAAACTTAAACATGTTGAAGGCTTGTGGTTTTTGTTTGTTTGTTTTTTGGTGTGGTGTGGGTTTTTTTGGGTGGGGGGGCATGCAAGGGGTGGTGGCATGCAAGGGGTGGTGGTTTGGTTTTGTTTGTTTTGTTGTGTTTGGGGTTTTTTCAGTTGTGTTACAAGCTGATAACTGGAAAACTTAATATGTGTGAATTAAAACTGCAGCCTACAAAGAAAGTCTGGAGAAAAGACCTTTTTCTGCAGATAAAGAGACTTGTTTTCAAAGTAATCAGAGTTCTTACAAAGAAAAAACTGCTGGTGTCTTTCATGATCTTTCTACTTTTCTAAACAAGCAGTGCTGTGACTTGTCACAAATCAGTTTAGTCTGAGGAATGACATGCTCTTTTTAGTTTGAAGCGCCTCATGAAAGCAAAGGAAGTGCACATTTGATATTTTAATATCTCTAAACTTAGCCAGCCATGTAAATGCAGGGTGGAAGTTATCCGTTGTCTGTATAGAAGAATATACTAATCTTGCTAAGTATGGGAGAAAGAGGAGGAGGAATGAGTTAATAACTTCCAAACTGTGATCTGGAAGAAGAACCTGTGTTATGTTTTATTCATTTTTTGAGCTTCAAAGGTCTACTTAATGTCAAATAGCTGAAAACAAAAGTAGTTTTCCATCCATTTGTGCCAGATGTTGCGTAGATAAGACAGCTTAGTAAGCCAAGATGTAGGCAGTCGCTTAGCTAACTTGTTAATAGTTCACTGGGGGGAATTTTATACAAAAAAGTGAGCTAGGTAAGTGTTGCATGAAACACAAATATGTTTTTCCTATAGAGGTGGAGGAATGACTTATTTTTGTCTGTTTCTAAACTTCCTTTTGGGAAGTGGCACTGTGCCAAGTGTTCTGCTCCTAAAGCAAAACAGCTGTTGGCTGTTCCTAGAAGGTAATTTTTTGGTGTGGTTCCAGACAGGTCTTGTTACAGTGTGCTTTTAAAGAGCATAAATATTTCTCTAAGCTAACTATCCACCTGATTAGTGCAGAGCAACAAGCTAGAATTAAAACTTTTTGCAAAATGGGCATGTTTGTTTTGGATGTGTTCTTTAATGTGTTATGGAAATGGACAGGTGTTGGCAAATTTGTGCCTTAAAGCTGGAGTACTAATGAGCAGCTGTGTGGGAAGAAGGAAAAAAGATACAACACATCTTCAGAATGTATCTGTATGTTCTGATGAATGATGGCTTGCTATTAGGAGTAAGGAGTATAAGTCTATGGTTGAATCTAGAAGTCACATTTGATATATTGGTTGTCTTTTTTGTGTTTTGGTTGTTTTTTATTAAAATTGAAAACTATACACTGAAGACACTTTGTAGAATACTATGTTGTGGACAGTAATAAGAATATAAGAATATATAAGAATATAATCTTCTAATTAGAGCCACATAGAATAGTTAACTGAAAAAAAAAATCAGTGTCTTTGTTATGGTGATGTATATTCTACTTTAGAAAAAAAGCCCCCTCCATTTAATGATTTTATGAAATTTTAGCAGTAAAGAGGAAAAAATACAGGGATAAGAAGGGTTTAGGCAAGGCACAGGTTTGTTTGTTTGTTTTTTTTACCATTACATTTTATGTCCAAAATATGGCTCTTAAAGACAACTTGAAGTTGGTCGTATAGAAAGAAAATGATTGATTATGTGAATTTTAAGGATTGACTAGTTGGAGCAAGTATTTTCAGTTGCAGTGAGTAGGAAGCTTTGATAAGCATCTGTCTAAACATTTACATAAGCTTAAATCTCAAGAAATGTGTGGCAAATATTATGTACAGAACTAACAGCAGCACTACGATCTGGAGTCTACTGTTCTTAGTTCCATAATGAAACAGATATTAGTGCTTCAACTATTCAGTTTGTCACAGTTTAAGTAATTAATCTTATTTGGAATGTATTTGTATTCATACATTCACTTTCCTGTGTAGATTTGCAAGAGGGGGAGTTCTAGGTAATTAGAAGAGGAGCAGGAACTAGGTTTTTATGAAAGAGGCAAGAATGGAGGTACTGAGAATGATGAGATGCTGGTGAAGGTTAACAAAAGCTATGAGAAATGATAATTAACACAGAACAAAGTTAAGTTTGTTAATGAATAGCAAAAAAAAGTTACTAGGTTTTTTGATCACTGAGGTTTGTAGGTTTTTGAAAACTTGCTTCCTCTCTGTTTTTAGAGAAGATATGTATGCCCAGGACTCCATTGAACTGTTGACGACATCTGGTATCCAGTTTAAAAAGCACGAGGAAGAAGGAATTGAGACACAGTACTTTGCAGAACTGCTTATGACATCAGGAGTTGTACTGTGTGAAGGAGTCAAGTGGCTTTCCTTTCACAGGTAAATTCTGCAGTGAAGTATTTGAGTTTTCAATTTTGTTTGTTGAATTCTAGAGCTTGAATTTCATATCTTGTGTTAAGTGGTATACATCTTATAGTGTATATAGCACACGTCTTGTCAGTAAGACTTAAAAAGCTATTTCTGCTGTAATATCTATAGTGCTGTTGTTTTTAAGAAGAACAGAGCGTACAGGGTGGTGCTGATGTTTCATTTTAGTGTAACCAGTGTAACCACTGTAACCAGAAAACTGTAAACCAGAAAAAAAAATGAAACTCCTAAGCCAGCAGGTGGCGTTGTTATGTTTTGAAATCACGCATGCAAGTAATAATCATAACAATAGTAAAAGCAAACTATTCCTAAGCAATTCTTGAGCTAACATTGTTTGTCCCATGGGAAAGACTGTAGAATTTTTAGTGAGGAGTTTTATAAAGCACTCTTAAATTTGTTTTAAATCTCTTTGGCAGCTGAAGATTACTCATCTTGGAAGGAGCCTTAATTGTAGCTGCAGTAATCAATATATTTTACTATTTATGCCATTGCAGGAACTCATCTTCCAAGTGAAATAGAAATGTGAATGCTATATCTTTATGAATCTGTCAAGATAAGAAAGATATTCTGGTGTTAATAAGATTTAACACTTTAAAATTTATGCCATACTCATTGTATAGTCAACTACATACCAGAGATAATTTGCACTTTTTGCAAGCAATGGTGGCTTTATAGGCTTATTGTATGTAATGCCCCCAAATCGACATCTTAAATGCTAGCTGCTAAGCAAGTCAACAAAGGTAGAGCAAATGTTTTAGCTGAGACTAGTAGTTTCTTTACAGATTTAGTCTTGTTTATCATGCGTGCTATGTTAGTGCTAATATGTAGATGATGAAATTAGAGAAGAAAACAACAACAGAAGCCAAACATACCCGCCCCCCCAAAAAAACAACCAAACAGAAACACTTTGACTTATTTATGCTTAAGTATTAAATCTTGAAGTGGAGGTTGGGGGAAAGAAAGGCACATTGAATTACAGAAGGATTACGGCTTAAAAATTAAGGATTGTTTCAGCAAGGAATGTAAAACAGTAGTAGAAAGGTACATATAACAGCCTGTTGCAGAATTCATAATTTTGACTTGCTTTGTAGAAAGCAAGTGTTAGACTGTCTTTCCAAAAAGCAGGAGTGGGGGAGAAAAGACAATTAAAAAAAGAGGATACTCTTTGAGTACACTTGTCACCTAATCTGCATACGTCTTCCACTTGCAGCTGTCTTGACTCACAATATGACTCTAAAATAATCTTGCTACTAGGGTAGCACCTTGGGGAAAAATACTGGAAGAAGAATGCCTTGAACTATGTCAGTGTAACTGCAAAGGCTGAATTAGTGAATTAAATTTCTTTCAGCTTCTTAAACCCATTATTATGGGCCCTTATATGCATATTTGTGATTTACAGTTGACTACAGTAGAGTAACTTGGACAGTTCAGGAGAAGGGGAGGGGAGGCATGTTATGCATGTAACCAGTGCTCCAACAGACACAGTCTTGTAGAAGCAGCTACAAAATGGTGTTTTTCCGATATTGCCTTTTAACGTCAAGGGCACAGTGTAAGCTATCCTAACAAAAGAATACCCAAGCAATTTCTACACTAAGTATTCTTTTTAAAGCATAATTATATTGATTGTGTGTGGTTCCTGACTAATATGCTGGTCAACGTGTAATGCAAACCATGTGCAATGACGCCATTTGTACTAGTGCAGGTTATGAAGGATTTTCGGAATGGCTTTGCTAAACTTCTGTTTCATCTGTGCTAAAATGAGTTTCTGTTGTGTACTTCACTGAAAATGTCTTTAGAAATCCTCTGAAGACAACTATTCCAGTACATGTTTGTCAAACACTGGTTATCCACAACTCTACTTGAGTCAGAGGGTGTTTAAAGGCTTTTGTGCTTGACAGAGCATGGTAATGTTATCTTAAGCACAAAACCCTGGAGTAGTGGGTGAAGTTCTGAGGAAGCTACGATTGCACAAAGCTATAAATGAACAGGAGTCACATAAAATGTGCCACAAAGAATAGTAAACAGCTGTTTTTAAATATATCTTAGATTGGTTGTGATTATGTTCTGTCAGAGGAAACTCAAACAGCGGGACAGCTCGGTTGAAAATTTGTTCCGTTTAGGCTCTCCATGCAGTAGTTCTTTGACCACTGAAAAAGCTGTGCTTGATAGCTGCTGACTATGCTGTTGCTTTTTTTTCCTTAAAATGCTTTAATTACTACTAACCCTCAAAATCTGAGTGTCTTAGGAAGTGGGCAGAGGGGAATTACTCCTTTCTTAGAGTGTGAGGTTATGTTTTGGTTTTGTTTTGTTTCAGTCTTTCGTTTCCTTTAACTCTTGTGTAGTTTATTTCTAAGCTCTTGGCTTCTCAGAGAGCTTTCTTTATGTTTTTTTTAATCTCTGCATTTGGCTTAGCTGCCTTGGCACTCTGACCTGTTGGCAAATGTGTGTGGCCCTGCAGTTCTGCCAGGCACAAGTGAAGAAACATTTGTGCTGTCACTGATTCTTGTATACTGCAACTTCATAAGCAGCTCCATCAAATCTTGCATGTGTGTGTGAGTGTAGAGTGTATTTGAGTTGATGAGAGGGGGGAGGAAGCCCTGAATTTCTGATTCTTGTCACAGTCAAGGGAATTATTACAAAAAAATCTTACGAAAGATTGTAAGAGTGCTTGTGTTGCTGTATAGCTCCAGGGATTGTGGCTAACTGCACTTAGTAACTTTAGGTCATTATATTAGAAATGGTGAAAGCTTTTTAAGGAAGCCTGTGTGCTTTAGGGTATAAACCAACCACTAATTGCCTGTTGGAGGATTAGAAGAAAACTTTTTTTAATGAGCAAGTAATTGCTCACTGCGGGCTTTCTTAGCCTTCTGTTAGCATTCAGCAGTGGCCACTCAAATTTTTGAAAAATATATATATATCTTAGTCTTGAATTGGAGTGATGGCTCTTATGTCTGTGTAAGCTTGGGTCACTGGAGCATATTTTCCCCCCAAAGTGTACTAAAAAGATTATATAAGTGTCTTGATACTGCATTGTGATTAGTAAATTGTGGTTTGTGATGACTGTTACAAGCACAGTGGGACTAAGAGTAAGCAGCTGGAGCTTAAGAAATGTGTGAAATCACTTGGTTAAGTCAACTAAAACTAACCCATGCTTAGGATCCAGGACCAGGTATTGGACTGAATGCTGTCGTGCAATGGAAGGGTGATCATGCCTCTTAAATCCACTGGTCAGATATCCTGTTCCCTTTTCCTTCATGAGGATCCTAGAATGAAAGAATCTGCTAGAATCTCCAGCGGAAAAAATAATATATAATTAAAAATTCTTCATCGAAGTTGCAAATTATGATAACTTGCTCCTTCTGAGTACAAATAGTAAATAAATCTTGACTTTTCTTACAGTACGTCCTTCTTAATAGAAATTGGAAGTGTTCAAGAGCATCTATGTTTTAGAAATTTGGTCATGCATTATTTTTTTTTTTGGAAGAAGAGGGGAGTTACAAACAGACTTATTTTGAGGAAGAGAGGGGCAAATAGTTTCCTTCACTTTACAAGTTTTTATATGGCTGTTACTGAATTCCTGACATCTGCCATCCTTGCGGCTCAAATGTGAGTTAGTAAGATCACTAATCTCTAGAGGAATAAGTCTCCTTAATCCTGAACAGTATTTTTGCATATTTTTGAACAGCTTTTTTGCTAATGTGGCTTTTTTATTTTCTCTTTCTGTAGAGGGCTTTATGCTCATAAAGCCTTCCCCACCATTTTTTAAAACTTTTTTTTTCTCCCTCATAGGTGATCTAATAAAATTAAGCTTCCTAGCTACTGTTTTGCTAAGTATACTACGGGTTTTTACTCTGTAAGACTTGGCTGAAATCCTTCTTTATCTTTGGCTCCTTTGCTCCCTGGCCAGTGGCTGCTGCTGTGGAGGCTGGAGTGCCGCCAGCACAGCTTCAAAGCACCAGATGCAGCGCAGGATTATTCATTCAACATGAAATTCCTGTTAAGAGCACTGGAAACCCCCACAGGAGAGCTGCAATGCTCAGTACCTTTTGTATATCTTGTATTAGTGGACTTTCAGCAAACAGTCCATTCATTCCTAGTATGTTCAAGATTTTCTACCCTCTGTCTAGAAATGCATAAGATAAAGATGATGTAGAAAATGCCATCATATACAAAAGGTACAAAAAGCAAGCCTCTTTATATTGAGTATGTAAGTGAAGCCTTGAGACTGCATTAGAAGTCACCAGTCTTTGTGGATGCTAAATGTCCACAATATCAGTAGTACAGTGCTCTTCACTGATACATTTTCTGTATTGCTCATCTCTCAGTTAAAGATCTAAGTCAGTGTTTACCAAATTGCAAAATTCTTGGTTTTGATTGTCTTTCTCATGTAACCAAGAACAAACACAAAGTCTTAAACTGGGAGTTTGGAGTCTGTGGTTGCCACTCATTCACTTGAATTGTCTCTCGGCTATAAGCTAAGGTTCCTAAGCAGCAAAACTGATGTAGCCTTCAATAGAGGCAGCCCTGCTGCATGTTTTCATCTTCTTTGTTAGTACAGACAATTTTAAAATTGCACATCAATGGAATCTATGAACTGATTTTGTTCAGTGCAAACTTAGTAACAAAGAAGATGATGTCTCAATCCTCCATCTAGCCCAGTGTGTATGTGTATGAGCAATCCTGCAAGTACAAGGGATCAGAACGGATCAGATAATGAATAATCTGCTTTATAATCTCTGCTTTCCTAAGGAAAAAGACAACTAGTCATCACTGCTTTTTGTTGTGGTGTTCAGTCCTGCTTAATACCTGACATCTGTCTGTCTTATGCTTTAAACTTTTTGTTTCCTCTCATAGCTCTTTGTAAAAGTACATGATTTCCCCTTTTACTGCCAAACCTCTTTGCTATGTCCTCTTTCTTCAGTCAAGGTACTGAGAAGGAAGTCTTCCCAAACTCTTCTCTCCACTAAACACACAATTACATGTAATACCTCTTCTACCAAACCTGTACTGCTCAGTTACCTTACTGCCTCCTGCTGACTTACATGTACACACAGAAAATTTTCCAGCTTACTCTGTCCTTGCTTCCAGAAGGGGTAGTAGTCTCCAAGATATTAAAGTTTTCAGTTGTCTGTGTGCTGATTTAATTGGGAAAGTTCAAAGACAGTCTGCTCCTCTTCATTGCTGAGGGCGAAACTTGCCTTTGGGCGTAAACACGTGTTCACTCTGGAAATTTGGGAATCCTTTGGAACTGAAGAACTGTACAAGTATCTCTGTCTCATTCAGTTTGTAGTGAGAAACTCCAGTCCCTGTGAAAGGTGCCAGCTAGGAGTCTTTGTAGTTTTAAGTTCTTGTTTCAGGTGAAACCCCAGCAGCACAACCTTGTTTCAGGGTTTGGAGAAGCTCCTCTAGGCAGATCTGGTTTTGCTTCTTCGCTTGGCCTTATTGAGACTAGATTGGAATGTTTTCCCTGGAAGCTGCAGTGGGGCCATTTACACTGAGGCTTAGTCTTTTGTAAGAGTCAGTTGGATTGAAATTAAGTAAAATGTCCTAATGATGTGTAATAAACTCTTGATACAGGAAGTGAGAAGAATACTTCGAAGTTATTGCTTATGTTGCTTTTGTTATTAATTTGCAGTGGATATGACTTTGGCTATCTAATCAAAATCCTGACAAATTCTAATTTACCTGAAGAAGAGCTGGACTTCTTTGAGATACTACGGTTGTTTTTCCCTGTCATCTATGATGTAAAATATCTCATGAAGAGTTGCAAAAATCTGAAGGTAAGTAATGTGTTAGTGGTTCAGAACAAATTTTGGGTTTGGAGAGAGAGAGTACTTTCTGCTAAAAATACTTGTTTTTCTGTATTTTTGTTTTCTGATTTTGCTTTTGTAATACCTATTAAACAGCCTTGTTGTTTCAAAATTTCTATATTTAATATTAAAGGCTATTGATAGAGACAGGCAGGAGCACACATTGTTGTTTTTTGGTTTTTTTGTTTTTTTTTTAATAACTGCTTACCAGTTAAAAATAGCGCTTTGATACTCTATTTATAGTCCCCAGTCTTTGTTGGCAGACGATAAACCCATGTTTGGAATTGGCCCTTTGCTTCTGGAGCCATTAGAATTGATGGGTTTCGTATACTCTTATTGTACAGTCTGCTAAAGGACTGCAGTCATCTTGGCAAAGGGAATCGCAGTGATGATGCTGTGGAAGCATCTTGGGAGGGGGAATGGAGTGAAGAATGTTTCAGATGGCCCCATAAGGAAAGATAAACAACAGTATATGTTCAGGGACAGCGTGTGACTTCTAGAAAAAAATGCAGTGTTAGAAACTAAGCTCTCATGTCAAGCCAGTTGGATTACTGATTGGCTTACTCTATCAGGCATAAAATTGTGGTACTTTATTGGACTGGAGAATGAATGGAAACTGGAACTAAGTTTGTGAAGGGGAAGACAGCAAGTGAAAGAAATGTGCTACAGGGATTGATAACGGCTTTGTTGCCAAAGAATTGTAAGAGCCTGCACTGCTGCTGAAATGAGGTGCACTGCTCATCGGAGGAAATTAATGACTTGCAGCTTTTATGGAAAATGACTTGATTCACTGGGCTTTCTTAAGGCAAACCTGCAGGCAAAAGAGAAAACTGACTGTAGTACAACCAAATCCTAACCAAGGGATGGCTTGCCACTTCCTCGTGCTCAACTAGTGATCTGTGTGGGGTTTGTAGTCCTGTTTTTTTCCAAGATAAACCAATAGACTGTGTCACTTTTAAGTAGTAGCCTACTTGTGTGGGAAGTAAAGTGTGTAAACCCTTTTGTTAATCAAATTAATGTTGAAAATTGAGACCTCCCTTCCAGTTAGTAAGAAAGGTATAACAACTGTGTTCATCTAGAATTGTTATTGATATAATCAGCCAGGCAAATGGTTGAGCATAAGAAAACATCTTAGCAACAGTTTTCCTTCATAAAGGCCAGAAGAAAAAACGAAATATTCATAAACTTCAGGAGTCTTAAAATGTATAAGCCACCTTTAGTGATGTAGGAGAGGTGACAGAATGACGTTCTGTGTCCCCATTTCAGAGATGACATTCCCAGTGAGCTTGGGGTGGGGGGGAATTGTATTTACTGTCATTTCATTAAGACATAGTTGTGTGTAACCTGCATTGTTTAGAGACACTAATGTTTTTTGGAAGACAAGAAAAACCTTTGTGGGTCTTACTTCAGCAAACCTTAAGNTTTTTTTTTTTTTTTCAGAACTGAATATGTAGGTCAGCTTTCCTGCAGTAAATCTTGATCCTGTCACCTAACCTGCAGGCTGGTCATGACAGTAGGGGAAGGGATGTGGACTACCCTACCCCTCCAAATTTACCAACAATGAAATGATGGTGACTTGTACTGAGAGCAGCTGTCCCAAACAAATTGGTGAACATTCAGTGCTGTGACTCTAAAAATGCATGTGCTCTCTCCTAATGTCTGTCACTTTCAATCTCTTTTAAATTGCAGTGAATTGAACTGCTGTGCAGTTGTCCTTCCTTGATTTGTCGAAGTTATTTTTCATATGAAAGTCACTGACTTGCTGTAGGTCCTGCACACCCTGCCCCCACACATCTGAAAAAGAATTTTTGGCATTGAGAAGAGAAATATATGTGCTGCAGGATGGGGAAGCTGTTTGATGCTCTTTTTGTGGAATTTACTAAGTAGTCTGTGAATATGTTACTCTTAAGTTAAATGGACATGAATGTACTTAACTGGCATGCAGATTGGGAGATGAGGTGTTAATGTAGCGTAGATTAAACTCTTGCTTGTTCTCTAAAAATCTTACTGTGTACACAATTCCAAACCTTTTGATAGCAACAACAATTCTAAATAACATAGATTTATAGACCTTGTTGGAAACTTGCTTTTAATATAGGGGTTTGTAGAAAACAATGAACTCTGATACCAGTGCCATGAAATGCCAGTTTGAACTGGATTTGCTGTTGAGTATGGTCATGTGGATATGTAAATCAATCTGTGGCCTTTTTCTTGAAAGAACAGTGCTCTGAAAATTTGGGAAGAATTTGTTGTTCGCCTCCAAGAGTAAAATGTTCTTATCTGGAGTGCAAAAGTCTTGCCTGAAAGAGAATCCCAATAGCCTATTAATTTTCAGAGACAGCCAAATTTTATTCTGTGATTATTGCATTTATAGACTAAGAAGTTCCACGCAAAAGTGGTGTGTGATATATTTACAAATAAATATATACCATTAAAAGCACTATTTTCAGAGCATTCTTCTGTAGGCTGCTGTTACTGTAAATTTTGAATTAGTAAGTCTACATTCCAGAGGTTTCAGCTGCTGTGTAAAAATCTCTGATTTTTATTTTTGTTTTCTCCTAAAAGCTATTTGAAGCTAGAGTAGATGGTCGTACAGCTAGCAGACCCTGATGGTGAGGCACTGCTGATTCACCACAGCTTGAGGAAGCAGAGGCTTTAGGAGTTTCTGCTACTAGGGTGCTTTGGAAGGGTTTGGACCCACCTGCTGTTCTAACAGCTCGTTGTTGGAGTTAGCAGAGAGCGTGCTTATGTCCGAGATGCACTTTTTTCTTCTGCTCACCAAACCTCAGCATGTTTTTGAGTGTTGAGTTTTAAATAACTGAGCATGTTTGCAGTGTTCTAATGTTGTATTCAAGCACGTACAGAAAACAAAGTAGCTTCAGTGCTTAACTGTATAGTGTACAAACTTGATCTTACCATAAACTTCTGTAACCTATATTCCTGCTACTCAAGCTATAATAAAACTAGCCGTACTAGTACTAGGTTTTCATGTTGGTTTGTAGGTGTTACTTGAGAATGTTATTACTGAAGCTTCCATCTCTTTAAACAAAACCCTGCACCTAAACCTATTGTTGTGCGATTCACAGGAATCTTCATAATGTTTGATCTGATTTTCAGGTCAGACTTTATTTTTCTTGCTCTGTGAGTTGTAACTTTGACTGTTATGCTTTGTCCTCTTCTTGCTTCCCTTCCTGTACTTGAAAGAGGTTAAGTGCGCGAGGAAAGGTGAACTCTGATACTAGTCTGTCTGTCTTTAAAAGCATTGCCTCCGTGCAACATTCTTGCCTTGCAAAGCCTATGGCAGCACTAAGGATTTTGTCTTTGTTTTTTTGATCTTTCTAGATGTTAAAGAATATGCATGTGCTTTAGTCTATTTCCAGTAGCTTTATGGCTTAATGATTAAAAGAAATGTACAAAACCATGTGCTAACAGTGTAGCTTACAGCATTAAAAGATTTCAGTTACAGGGTAACATGTCTGTCCTTCAACTGATCTGTGTTCTCTATGTAAAGCCAAACCAACCTCTGACGGTTTTGCTTCCACACATAGGGGTTATTACCATTTTGGACAGCACCAAAAATAGGCTTATTTAGCCACTCTGCAGTTAAGGGGATAGTTTTTCACATAAGCTTATTGGGAAGAAAATTTGCTTCAAAGCTGGAGTTCTACCTTTTAGAGCAGACAGATTTGCAGCTTTGGGGTGATGTCTACAGCTTCAGTCTGTCCTTTTAAACAACATATCAACATTCAAAGCAGACAATTACTGGGTCAGATTGTTCCCTTTTCGTATGTGAGATGTTTACATACTTTTTTTTAAGTAGTTTTCATCACGTGTGACTATTAAATATACATCTCTAACAGAAAAGCTGACTATACCATTGAATTTTAGTATCTTGGAAAACTAGTTGCAAGATGATGGATTTTTTTTTCCCATGTTTTTTATCCTATCCTGTTATGGCAGCTGATGTAACGAACTTTAAAGGGGGTTAGAATGTCTTACAGAGATTGAGTGGACACTTTCTTCCTTTTTGACTTTACCACCTCATTTCTAAATGCCTGCTTTGTAACATTTTCCTGGGCTACCTGTAGTGTTCTAGATACTTAAGGGTACTCTCAGCTTTTGTGAAGGGAAGTGGAAAAAACCCTCAACTTAATTGTGGAAAGGTAAGTGGAAAGAAAAAGGTCTGTTTCAAAGGAAGCGTAGATACTTTAACATGTGGAGGTATATGAGCACTGCATTTGTAAGCACTTGAATTCTTGTGTTTGTAGAACGATGTTTTTACCTTTTAAACTTTCATTCAAATGGAAGGAGTACAAGAACACCTGTTTTTGTTCTTCAGCTTTGCCAGTCCTTTTGACATCTTGAAGGAATTGTTTTGTTAAATAATGGCATCCGGTTACAGGAGGAGCTGAAACATGAAGGAGTAGTAGTTTTGTTGGTTACAGATACTGATTATTTAAACAATACTGACACAGAATTCTAATGCTGCTGTTGATACTGGAAGTTTGATTCTCCAGCTGTATATTTATCCAGTATAATGACTGCTTCAGCTACTGCGCAAATGTTAAAATATACCTGAGGCGGTATGACTTGTTTAACAGATTTTCCCAAATATAGCTGTTCAGTTTTCTGATTTAATTTTTTTCAGCAGTTAACAAAAATGTTTTCTTTTTCAGGGTGGATTACAAGAAGTGGCTGAGCAACTAGAACTAGAAAGGATAGGACCACAGCATCAGGCAGGATCTGATTCTCTACTCACAGGAATGGCCTTTTTCAAAATGAGAGAAGTAGGTGGACACATTGGTTTTATTTCCATGATAGTAACATGCTGTGATAGTCAGATGGAATTGCTGATTCTGATAAGTCTGCTGTATTTTAAGGAGGTCTCTGAAAGGCTCCAGGGGTCACTATTTCTTGACAAAAATAAGACCACCTGTATTTTCCCCAGTGTGTGAACCAGCCCTGTTGATTCCCTGCTTAGCTCCTGTGAGTTTTGCTTTGCGTTTCCAGCCTGTGCCTGGCTTTTCATTGTATTTTGGTTTGGATTTTTTTGTTTGGTTTTTTTTTTTTTTTTTTTGTTTGTTTTTGTTTTCCTTCTTCCCTGTGTGTTTTGCAGGGTACCTATTTTTAGGTGGCTGCTGCAGTGAGTTACAAGCTGCTGGAGCCAGACTCCTTTCTTAGTGACCATATTCAAGCCAATTTTTTGGGAGCTTCTGCTCAATGTAATACCCAGCTGGTGTGTCCTGTTGATTGTGACGGGCCTGGGGAGGGACTAGCCACTAGTATCTGGACTAGCCACTGCTAGCTAAACGTGCAGGCTACAGGTATATTAAATAATGACTTTCAGACTGCTGTGGAGAATGTCCATGCATTTGTTCCTCACCATTGGGGAAAGCACAGATTAGCTGCAGTTCTAAAAGATTATACATTGGTCAATTAATTCAAATGCAGCAACGAAAATCAGGTCTTACAAACTTCACATATCCTTGCTGCTTCTCTGTGTACAGTAGGAAGATATTAGGATATATTTCATTAGCAGAACAGACAAATGTTGAAGGGGCCTCTTCTGGAAAGCAGTTGCACTGGTCAGATGCCAGTGCATCTGAACATGACGTTCTGCCAGCAATTCAGTGTCATTTACCATGTCAAAGCAGATGGCAGTGGCGAACCTCATCTTTTAATAAGGTTTAGTATTGTATGCTGAGGGTCTACCTTCTGCAGTCCAGCCTTTTGTATAAAGGATAAAGTGACTACAAGTCTAAGGCAGATACTGGTGAGACGACAGGTGAAAAATAAATTGTGTTTGGAGCTGGTTGGCTTCTTGAATTTGTTTACCAAAAACACCTATTGGGAGTAGAGTGTTTTTTTAGTGCAAAACACTTGATTAATTAAGCCAACAAAGATGGATTGATTATGATGACTTATTTCACTATTTTCAGAGATTCTTTGCAAATACAGCATTATTAAATAAGGATACAGTAGTCATCAGAGATAAATTTATTTAATGTGTGTTTTAAAGCCTTTTCAGTAGAGTTCGTGGTTTAGCAATGTATTTGAGTGAAAAAACTTCATCTTAAAGTTCTTTTAGAGGTACAGAATTAATAAATCTGTAACTAGTGTGTTACTAATTGCTGTGAAGGAGTTGCAACTTGCTGGCATCTTGAGTACCAACCAAAAAAGTTACTGTGTGCTTTTGTTTTGTTGTTTTTTTTTTAAATCAGAAATACTTAAATACTGATGTTACAACAGTAGAGCTGCTGGTTTGGGGTGTTCCTGTCTTTTATTTCTTTAAGAACTGCTGTGGGCTTTAAAACCTTTAGTTGAGGTCTTCAGTTCCTGTGGTACAGAACTTTCCATCCAGACTCTGCTGCTAAGAGCAAAGATTAAAGGGAGAAGTTTTCAGCCTGTGGGGTTTATGCAGTCCTCTGCATTTAGATTGTGAATTGTCCACTCTGCTCCTGCGTGCTTCTGGCTGCCTTAGGTTTCTGATGTTGATGATGACTCAAAGTGTCAACCACAGGAATGTCCAGGGTTGCTGTGAAGTTTTTAGGGTGAAGAATTTTTGTGTATGTGTGTCATCTTTTTTTCCTGTCTTTTTATTTATTTATCTGTTTATTTATTTACTATTTATTTGTTTATTTATGTGTGTCATCTTTTTTCCTGTCATTCATTCATTCATTTATTTATTGTAGCATGATAACTTGTGTTTTCACTTGAAAGCCTAAGTCTGAAAGGTAGAATATCAGAATATCATGGGGTTTCCTATGTCTTCCACTGAGAGGTTTGGAATTAAGACTTGTATAAATGCAGTCTTGGTACAAAATTTATTTTAATTTCGCTATTTCTTTTTTAAATGAAGTCCCACACTGTGAGGAGCTAGCTGGAAATGCATCTTTCTGCATTTCTCTAAACTCTGTAATGGGTTTTGTGCTCCAGCATTCTCCCTTCCCTGCCTCCAGACCCTTGTATTACAAATCAGGACAGACCTCTGTTCCGAGCCAGGGTATGATGAAAACCCCTACGCTCAGGAGCAGGTGGAGTACGGGCACCGATGATGGGTGCTGAGCGTATGCCTGTTCCGAGAAACTCCACAGAAATCAGTTGGAGAAATATCCTCATTGCACTTGCAAAGGAGTGATAACTGATAACACAAAATTATCAAATCATTGCATGTGGCCGTTTGATCAGGAAAGGTGCACAAGAAGACTGGTATTCCTTGGCAGACTTACATTAAAGAATCGTGTCATATAGTGCATTTTGATAATACATTGAGATTGTATTATGTTAATTATATCATCATTTGCATCTTGGGATTTGATATCGTATACTAAGAAGTAACATTTTAAAGCCTTTCTATAGTTCTATTTAAACTGAGTGTTTTCTTGGTAATAATTTGTCTCTCTTTTAATTCTTTAGATGTTCTTTGAAGATCACATTGATGATGCTAAATATTGTGGCCACTTATATGGCCTTGGTTCGGGGTCATCTTACGTACAAAATGGCACAGGAAACGCATATGAAGAAGAAGCCAACAAACAGTCATGACATGAAATGAAAGGCCGTCTTTTTGACCTCCACGTGCTGTACATAGGTTTTATCTCTGGTCGAATCCATTGGACAATAAGGCTTTTTTTCCTCCTTTCTCAGCGCACTTTCTTTTCTGCCTTTGTATGTACTAAACTTGACTGTTCCTATCACAGATTTTGATCTTAATATTGATATGTAAAATTTTCTGGGTTACATTTTGGCCTTGTAACTAGCCGATTTGTAAGCATGTATAGGATCAGTGTGGCAGAGAGAAGGGGAAAGCTAAATCATAATGAATAGTTTGGTAAACATACCTATAATGATCTTAGAGTTTTTTGTCTCTTT
The DNA here is from genome assembly GCA_013399365.1 of Pampusana beccarii. Classification (NCBI taxonomy): domain Eukaryota; kingdom Metazoa; phylum Chordata; class Aves; order Columbiformes; family Columbidae; genus Pampusana; species Pampusana beccarii. The sequence goes on along the minus strand of VWYH01002435.1, from coordinate 455,678 downwards.
CCCCTCCCTTCTCCAAATTAACTGGCACTGATTGTAACTAACTTCCCCCTTCATGTCTGTTCCTTCCAGTATGCAGGCGTTTTAGCTATTCAAGATCGTGGACCATCAAATTTGCACTTTAGAGAGCGACTCTGACTCAGATCCTCTGTTTTATTTGAAGTTTTGTTTTTTCTTTTGCCCTCAGCTAGAAAACAATCATCTGCCAAGTTCAGCAGCTTCACACTGTATTTCCTTGGTATCTCAACCCACAGAACACTTATTTGCTGCATAACCTCTGTTTGTTCGAGCAAAACGAACTACTGAAATCATAGTAACTACTGTTATTAGTGTTCAGTCATCTTCAGACACATCCTGCACACATCAACTGCTGGTTGGCCTGCTGCTTTAAAACCGCTCTGTGGTGGGGGAAAGAAGCTTGAAAAAACAGCTTTACACCCTTCAGGAAAAGAACAGCTATGACTCTAGCATTTTTGCCATTAAGCTGAGAGTTGAAGGCTATTAGAATAGTAGGAGTTTTGTAATGGCACACTACCCTTGATTAACTTCCTAGCTTTTATTCTAGTAATGTACACCTCAGATATTTTTTATGAAGTCATATTTATTACGTACTTGATTTGATGATTTTTTGAAAGTCAGTTTAGTCGAAGGTAAAACCCAAAGATCTGCAAAAATACTATTTAATTGAATTATTAAATTAGAAGGACAATTAAATCGTGCTTTTTTTGTAGTTGCTACAAAGACAGATGTTACAGATATTTGTTGTAAGACAACAAAATATAAATAACTTATAGCTAATAAAGTTACCTGAGGAGTGTAATGCTAGTTTATTTTTGAGTATATCTTAGCAATATATTTTAGATATATTGTTTTAAAGTACCCTAAAGTATGTTGTTAACTCTGCATAGCATGTGTACAGAGCAGTTGTGCAGGAAGGATTTTTGGTATTGAATAGCTAAATACTAGCCTGAAATGATGGAATGTGCGACACTGTGCCTGTGTGTGCGCGCGTATGTGTGTGCGTGTTCGACACAGAAATCAATAGTAGAGAAATCTCCAAATGTTTGCCAAATTATTCTGTTTTATCTTGTACTTAAAAGCAAAAAATCAAACACCTTTTTTTCATTGAGTTACGATGATGTAACTGGGTGGTTGGTCCTTTTTAAACAACCAATAATTTGCATAACAGAGGGTATTTGTTTTTAAAGCTTTTGTAAATAAAGGCCTAAGAAATGTTTTCTTACATAACAACAGACTGGTGGTTTTGTTGCAAAATCTTTCCTGGAATGTCTGTATTTAGTCAGTTCAGTTCTGTGTTCAGGTTTGTTTAGGCAGGGTAGGTGGCTTCCACAGACCTACAAGATGCTCCATTTCACTGCTCCCTGACTGGTTCCACTTTCAGAGCAGAATTCTCTTAATGTGTTTCCAGTTGTTTCATTCCTACTGACTAGGGTTACATAACTGGTGCTTACAATTTGCTACTGAGGCATGCAAACCCCATTAGTAATTTATTTTAGTACCATTATGCATTAGATGATGGTGATGTGTTTTAACATTGGTTGTCTCTGGATTTAATAAGAAGATAGGGACTATCTATTGGGAAATCAGGATGGATTCTTACTGTGGTATCAATCTATGTCTTTTCACACTTGAACTGTAGGCTTATGTGGAAAACATGCATACACATGGAATGAAGAAGAACCCCTGAAGTTGGATGCATTGACATAGTAGCTTTGTCTAAAGCGTATGATACAGCTATCTGGGGTTAACTTGTGAAGGAAATGACTCTTTGAAGAACTTCGATGGGTTTTTGTTTTAAAGTAACTTCTTAGCTGTGTATCAAAGGAAATTTTTAGAGGCTTCTAAATGTGTGCCTACAGTAATAGAAGTTTTAGTTTAGACTGGGATGAGTTTTTGAAGCAACTGCTGAGCACCCCTCATGCTGTGTGCTGTGCTTTGCTTTGCTTCCCATCATGAACCTGTCAGAGCTTTGGACTCCTTTTGGATGAAGCTAAACCCAAGGATACACGGATGGGTCTGCATCTCACCTCCCAGCTGCTGCTGAGCATGCAGTCTGCAGGATCAGGCTGAGTTTGCTTAAGCCCTAACCTAAACTTCTTGTGGGCATTTGACATTGAGCAATTCTACTCTTTAATTTTCTTCATGTAAGAAAAGCTTTTCTCAAAAGCCGCTGACCAGCATGGAACTAAGATTTTGCTCTATTCTGTTGGAGAACTCCTGGTCTGATCAATATTATCTGAGAGTTGATTACAGCTGGGGAGACATCTGTGCATCGTTCAGTTTCCGTGGAAAAATTAGATTTAGTTTCCATTAAGGAGTGACTTAAATGGTGAATTGTAGAGATTATGAAAAAAATACTTTCTTCTTATGTGTAGGACTGTTACTTGTATACTGCAGAGCCTGAAATCTGAATGTCCAAAGTGGACAGCTTTAATTGCTTTTGCAAAAATAAACGTGCAGGCACAGTTCCAGCTGTCTAGACATACACCTTTTTACTCAGACACAATTCTCTTTCCAGGCCTCTGCTCTTCCCAGACCATTTAAAATACATTGTTTGAGTACGTTTGTCAGAAGAAATGCAATATCAAAACCTGTTATATTTGTTATTTCTTTTTTTTTAATTCACTTTTATTTTTGGCTTCTGGAGTCAGATAAGTGTTCAGGGACATTACGTTCTCTGTCACATTTTTTGAAATATTTAATCCCTTTGCTTATGGAAACTAGGCAAGAAGGATCTTTGAGATGGAAGAAAATAGGTCTGGAACGTATTCAGAGTATTTGAGACTTTTTCCTGTATGAATTTGGGGATGACCTATAACCTCTGACATCCAAGAACTTTCTTTAATCACGTCTGACTGGTTACTCTAAGGTCAAGAGTGGTTCATTCCCTTGTGCAGGAGCTAAAGCCAAAGTCGCAGGAGGCCTGCACTGGTGAACAAGGATCTTCTGACTGAAGTCAAACATAGAAAGGAAGTGTGTGAAAGGTGGAAGCAGGGACTGGTCTGAAGTGTGCAGGGGTTGGGTTAAGAAAGCCAAAGACAATCTGGAGTTGAATCTGGTGAGGGACAAGTAAAGTGTCTACATCAGGAGCGAAGAAAGATCAGAAAAAATATGAGACCACTGGCTGAATGGTGGCAGGAGACCCAGTGACAAAGGACATGGAAAAGGCCAAGGTACTCAATATGCCACCTTTGCTTTGGTTTTTACTTGTAAGACTTGATTTCAGGAATCCCAGGTCCCTGCAATACCTCGGAAGGTCTGGAATGCAGATTTATCCTTGGTGGAGGAGGATCACATTAGGAATATACAAATTGGACGTGAAGTTCAGAGGATCTGATATGATGTACCCACAAGTGTTGGGGGAGCTGACTGATGTCATTGTGAGGCCATTCTCATTATCTTTGAAAGATCATGGTGATTAAGGGTAGTTTCCTGAAGAGTGGAAGAGAACGGATGTCACTTCTGCCTTGAAGAAGGGCAAGGAGGAGGCAGGGAACTGCAGGCTGGTCAGCCTTGCCTTGATCCCTGGGAAGCGGATGGAGCAGATAATCCTAGAAAGCATTTCCAAATGTAGAATGGATAAGGTGGTTGGAAGTAGTCAGCCTGGATTTTTGAAGGGGAGATAATTTCTGACCACTTTGCTGTATTTTACCCTCATTTGAGCCAGTATATTGGGCTAGATGGTCACCACAGGTCCCTTCCAGTGCTAACTCCTCTGATATTAGGGCACACTTAGGCAGACTGCACTGGATCCTTGTGTCTCAAATAGATGAGGTGCGAGTATGGGTGTCTGCACCCACAAGGTACAGGGGCTTATTGGTCACCCAGAAGACAGTGAAGACAGGGGTTACTCCATGTTGTATAGCATGGGCTGGAGGACATAACTGGTGCAGAGAGCGTGTTTTGTGCAAGGTCCACACTTTGCTTCAGCTGGGCTTTTGCTCTTGCAATGTGTTTTGCTGAAGGAACAGAGGTGTGGTTGATTCCACTTTCGGGTAATGGGGCATGTTAACCTCTCAAAGCAAGAAGAGACAGTTCATCTGGTTTTCTTTAGTTTAAAATTACCCTACCAAAGATAATTCCAGTAGTATTGCTTGCAGTGGGGGAGCCTAAGCAACGCAGAGCGCAGTGGGTCTGAGGAACGTCCTGGGAGGATGATCAGTCACAGTGGGAGAAGCTGGTTGATAACGAGTATGTTTAGCTGTACATAAATCCAGTTGAGAGTTATTTCTGCTGGGTTACAAGTTGCATTTCTATTAATTACACAGCACTGATGGTATTGTTTTATGGTGGGGGATAACCTTAAACACTGCCTTAAGTAATAGCGTGTACTTGAGAATGAAAGTTACAGGATCAAACCTGTCTTTTTGAGGCATTCTTGTCATAGAAACCCATGTGGCAGATAGTATAATTTTATAGTATTTTCATTTAATAGCTGCAAGTAAAATTCCATAGCTTGTAAGCATTAGTGCTTAGGAAATCTTGCATTTAATGGTGTTGGCTGAATGTTCTGGAGCGGTAGTACTTGTTCAGCTCTACAAAACCTTTGTGTGTAATCCTTTTGCAGTTGCTTAGAAGAACAGGTGAAGAGCTAAGTCAGCTGGCAAAGCTGGTGTTTTAGTCCAGTGCTCTCTGACCAGGTTCTTTGATATATTCCACAGGAGGAAGGCTTAATGCTTTAGTGCCAAACTTGCTTACATGAAGATATTTGATGTTATGTGGGTTTTTGATTTAGAAAAGTGATACAGCAATATACTAAAATTGGAACACAAACACAGTATAGCAATCGTATATGCAGTTGAATCACAATACGAACATTCCCTTTACTGATCTCTATATGCTCACTGTCACAGCACTGGGTGACCCCAGTCACAGGAAAGGAACACGTGGCTTGAAGCCAGATCAGGCCCATTGCTCTCTTCAGAGTTGATCTTGCTGGGTGTTCAGTTTTTATATTCTATGTTGAGCTGAGCCATTTACGTGTCACCAAGTTGGTGTGGCTGGCTTTTCTGAGCTTCATCAGCACATCATCATTGCTGATGTTCTCCTGGCCCTCCTCCATCAAAGGGGTTCCTTGACCAGTCACAGAATGAAACTGTGGCTTTGTAAGGCCAAATATTGCTGATTTTATTTATTTTAAATGTACTAGGTATTAAATACACCAAAGAAAGGAAAAAACCCACAAACTTAAGCCCCTTCATCTTCACGTAGGCTTCCCAATAGTATATCTGGTTTTGTTTTGCTGACATTTCTTGGTTGTATTTTTTTTTCTTCACCATTTTCTCCTTCTGAGGTAAATTGAGAATGATTGTGTTTTCAGAGGAAAAAAAGGAAAACGACTTCATAAAACGATGACTGTCAGGAAGTGTTGGGACTGTTCCAGTTATGCCCGTCACTTAAGCTGTGAGCAGGCAGGAGGTGGGAAAGGGGACATGGCTTACAGCACGCTCCTCCAACTGCTGCCGGCAAACTTGAGCCCATCTGCTTGAGAACATTTCAGTGATCTAGGATGAAGCATGTAATTATTGCCCCAAATACTGGAAACTACACAGCCAGATTTCAGGGTGACGGAGTTTCTATATTTCAGTGGCGTGTGCCATTAGGGAAACTTGGGGAAGTGAAGGAATGACTAATCTAGAACAAACCTTGGGAGGGAGAGAGATAAAGAGGTAGATCGTGATAGTACATTTAAAATGAAGGACTTTTCAAGCTGGACTTCTAAGGAAGGGGAGAGGAGAGAGAGAAGGATGATCAAAAATTTAAAAAGGTAAAACCGGAAAAACTGCAAAAGGAAAGTAGGCAAGGTGTCCTTCTGGTTATGTCAGATGCCACTTGCTCAGAATTTCAGCCCAGAAGGCTGCTGCTTTTCCTGTCCTCTTACCAGCTTGCTGATGAAGAAGTGATAGCTGCAAGTGAAGTGGCAATAAAGACACCCTGCCACCCACACAGCATTAGCAGCATGTTCTTTTTTTAATCTTCTTGTTTTAAATGAGAATGTTTGTATATGGTTCAATACAAATATTTATGGAAGGGTTTAAAATAAAAAATGGGAAATGCTGGTGCTTATGTCTGAACTGGAACAGGTGAAAGCTGCTTTCATCTTTACACAACTGTTCCTGCATTTTGAGAGGTCGCTGAGCAGCCTCATTCCTCTCTGCACCAGGGGTGGATCTGATGCTTTCCCAGAGGAGACTGGTAGCAAAGTGCAACAAGTCAGGCAGATCAGAATAGGGCATGGGAGGGACTGGAGAGCCCTCATGAAGCAAAGTGGCCGTGGGTGACAACTCCGGTGAGTAACTAACTCCGCATCCTTGCACCTCCTGGGTTCTATAAATTAAGGAGGGTTTAAGAACCACCCCCTCTTTTTTTTTTTTTAGGACAGAATTCCACCTTCAAAAGTATCCAAAGGACTGCAGCTCTGTCTGCTCTGCCAGTATGAAGACAGGGAGTGTTTCACCCACGAAAAATTATTTGGTTCCCTCTTAACCTGTTTCATAGAGTTGGTGCTTTATGAGCTGCTATGGATCTAGAAACTAAACTGGGGAGGAAAACTTACCTGAAAAAGTCAAAGATCCCTGGTGAAAGCAGACATTTACAACAACTCTGTTGTTAAAGAAGCTGCGGTATAGATGATGGCTGTTCTGCGGCTCAGGTACGCTGTCAGTGAAACCAAAGGTGATGTGTCAATGACTACTATATACATGGCTTGCTGAACGTGAAGCATTTATTTATGTGAGCAATACATTAACAAGTTGCAAAGTTATACACTACATTTCTGTAGAAACAAGTTTCCCCTCCCTGCACGCAGCACACCAGTCAACTGAAGCAATCCAAACGTGGCATTAGCAACAGCTCCAGCGTATCATGCACAAACCCAAACTTCCTTCCTGGAACCAACCATGTTGGAGTCTTGCCTGAACACCCAGATTTTCAGTACGCAAACAGTTCAAAATAATGACTAGTGTTTCACTATCTGCCCACAGCTCTACGTAACTAAAGAGCTTTTAAGCTGCAAGTTAAACTGGACAATCTTTTTTTCTCTCAAAGCATTAAAGTGCATAGCAACAGCTGTGTCTAAGTGCTCAGTGGGAGGGGCTCACCACCATCTAGGTGTTCCATTTACCTAATAAAAATAGTTCTCTGTGGAGACCAGTGCAGCAACTACAGAATACATGCAGACCAGCTGTAGTGCAGACATGTACTGGATCTGTTCTAACCTACAAATTAAGGAAGCTTGTTACATACATGTGGAGAGCTACGATACATACAATTGTTTACATGTATACAAAATAAATGGAACTCTGTTGTCATTAGGGACTCAGGTCTACCTGAGAAGTCTGTAGAACTCATCCAACTTCCACCGAAGCTTGAAATGCAGTCATACTGCCAGGCAAGTATCAGGGCTGTTATTCTTTTAGCAAAAAAGTGGATTAATAACTGTACAGTAGTTAAAAAGCAGTCTTTAAAAAAAATACTGAAATTACACAAAAGGCTGTAGTAAAGTGCCTAGCAAGAATTATAAAGAACAGGAGAATCCATGTGAGCGGACAAACAACACTGCATCCTTGCTCCCCTACCTCTTCACAAATTCTCCAGCGTGCGTTGTCACAGCATCAATGCTCAATGACAATATGTCAGAAAAGACCATTTTCGCTTAGATATATAAAGTATTACTACAGAGCTTAAAGCCAAGAATATAGTCTTATCAGAAATGATACTTTGAAGCATGATTAGCTCGCTCTTGTCCATCGTCCATACAGTGAGAACTGCCTCAAAATCCTCCTGAGCGCTGCTGAACCTACAGCCCTCTGGCTCAGACCTGCTCAACACTGACCTCCCAGCCACCCTCCCTTCTCTCCCCTTCTCCTCCCTCCAACAGCCTGCGTCTCCCACACCTCCGGCAGTTTCCTGCTACAGGGAGGGCCGCTGCCTACATCAAACCTGCAGATTATCTAGGGCTATTGTGCTTTCTAAGTGTGACTCCTGAGGCACGGAGAAGCCAGGCATTTCTCAGTGCCCTTACCCCCTGTCCTTTCTCTACATTGGTCCCCAGCCTCACTGAGAGCTCTTGGAGCCCTGGACACAGCCATGTATTAGAGAGACCCTTTTCCATTTGGAGTTTTCCTGGGGAAGAAATCTGTACTTTGTTTTTATGTAAAAATACGGAGCAAGTTCCACTCAAGGTGAATTTCAACTTTTTACTCAGTCTTTTCAAATGCGTGCTCCATGACAAACTACCCTGTGACTGTGTAAAAAAAAAACCACAAACAAAACACCACAAGACTATACACATAGAGAACCTGGAAGTGTTAAAAAATATATTTTCCCTCTCCCCATTATCCCTTGACAAGTTAGCCTTTACACAAATGCTAATACGAGGTAAGCTGACAGAACAACACGGAATAAATAGCTGCAAAAACTTTTGGTTGCTAGATGTCTGCAGGCATCATGTAAACTGTATGCTACCTCCATGCTAGTTTAAAAAAAAGGTGTTCTACATCAAGGGATCCATATTCTGGCACTTCTGGCAAGAAACAGATGTTTTCAGGCTGGTAACATTTGGGAAAAAAAAAAAAAGTAGTAAAATAAATGCATTTTTCCTCACTAGAAAAAAAAAAAAGCCACATTTGTGCTCCACCAGCTATCACTGAAGAACCCAGGAAAGACAAATTTTAAAGTTACCTGCCTGTAGAAAAGTTACTGATAAGATTTTTGCTTTCAGAAATCTGTCAGTCCCGCTGCCAGTTTTCTAGACAAACAACTGGCATCTTTACACTGTGAACAAACCTGCTAAGTGACTACGGTTTGACAACAGAAGTACTTTCCTGCTTTAACTGAACTGAGCTTAATCTGAGAGGTTTTCACTTTTTTTTTTTTTGACTAGTCTTTTTATCTAGCCACCTAGAAAAAATGACTAAGTTCCTCCTACAGTTGTTCTCAGAATAACAATTTGCATTTAAATGTAAACACTGATACCATAAATGTAGTGTATACGAAAGGCACAAGACAATTAGATTTATGTTGCTGAAACTTCCTTGACTTTGAAAGATGATAAAGCATCTTTTATTATCTGGCTGGTACACTCTGATCCTAAGAAAGCTGCTAGCTCCTAACTTAACTGAAGGGGGTTTCCTACGTGCAGCAGCTTGGCTTTTTGGTATTGCAATCAAACGTTCATAGTTCTGTAAATGCAAGTGTCACAAGTCATAACAGTAAGTCTCCTTGATTGTACATGGTATCTGTTAAATTATGCAGTAAGAAAGGCAGTGTCTTAAAGAATAATTAAAAATAAGAAATCTGAGACAAGTATTGATTAATAAGAAACTAGGATCTTGAAAGACAGTGGCCTTCAGGAACACAGGTTGGTAAAAAGCATTTTGGATCAAAGTTAAGTGCCAACATTCATTTCCCAAAGGGGATAATGGCTCCAAATAGGACAATAAAATCCCCACTTCGTAGCACTGTCCTGTGCAGATCCCACCAAAATCCCCAGCTGGCCAGCTTCATTTATGTATGAGCCATCTGAACGCAGGCTTTTTATGGCTCCATTTAGCAGTGACCCACTGTAGCATTCAATTAACAAAGGAGTGTTTTCCCTCCTCTGCAACTTTTCAAAATACTGGCAGTGCAGATCTGAGGGAAAACGGAGCTTTTGCAATAATGTTAATGATCCAAAAATAGACACTTCGCTTGGGTCTCCTCAACTTCAAAAATTGCTTATCAAGGGCTCAAAACAAAATACAGTACACCAAACCACTAAATTATTTGTAATCAACACTGGCTGTTCTCCCAATTCATAGAGCCAGTAGTGCAACAATTTGATTTTAAAGTTAACTACTTACAGCAATTTGAATTAACGGATGAATTTCCAAAACCAAGGCAAGAACACGGACTGATACGTAAGGAGGTCACGTTTTTCTTGTGCTGAATATCCAAGTAAAACAAGCCATTGAATTTTTACAATAGCAAACTCAGGCGCCTTTTTTTTTCCCTTCTTCATTTCCTAATACTCAGAATCATCCTTCGCCGTTCAAAACCAGTAATTTTAAGCTGAAACATTCTTTATATGGTTCAGAAATAGTATGTTTAGTTTCATGGTTCGAGCAGTGACATGGAGACAGCTAATCATCTGTCAGTCTGTTTTCTGAGCACGTCCACACAGGAGCAGCTGGCCAGCAGGGCTGATACTTGGAAGAATGCATCTTCCTTCCAACAACAGCTTTTTCTTGAACTGGAACAGAACATCAATCACAAAATACATTAACAGAATTGAAGAATACTTAAAAATTAAGTTATTGCAACAGGTCTCATCAACTCAAAGAGGAAAGTGAACAACAGCTGAATGGAAATCTGACCCTGAAGAGGAACACGGTGACTGTTCACGGTTTTGTTATTAATCCACTTCAGGACGACAGTGATTAAAAACTGACTACATAGCAAGCAGGCCACCAGTTTATAAAATGAAGTGAGCTATTTTGAGGGTACTTCCAGGTACCAACATCATTAAAAAACGATTCTCTATTACATTAGTGTAAACCACATACGGCACTCTCGGTAATTAGCCCTCTGATTAACTATAAAGGATTACAGGATACAGGATATTGAACATAACCTTAATTGGGACAGAAATTCAAATTACTAACAAACTGGCAGGGGCCGTGGGCTGTATTTTTCATGTCAAAGATTAAATTAGTTGGTTTTGTTGTTGTGACTTCAGCATTTTTATTAAAGTATTCTATTCACTCCCTAGGAACAAACAAACTCAAATACTGATAGTAAAATAATGAAGGTAAATGCAACATAGCTAAAAAAAAAAAAAGTAAAAATCTTTTTTATATAAGAGCTCTTATTCCAACAACTGTATGTCAGCTATCTATACATACACAAAGTAATCTTAATGTAGCTTTTCTGTTACATCTCTAGAAAGTCTTTTAAGTGCCACATAAAAATACCTCAGACAGAGCTAAGGGTACGATCAAACTGGCACTTACACTCAGAGAAATTATCTGTACTTAGCTACTGCCCCTTGGAATGTGCATGCAGTCCAAGACAAAACTGACTTCCAGGTACCTCTTCATGTGGCTTAAGAGTTACGTCCACTCTTTGAAACGTAACCTCCTCTGAAGCTGGGCTGTCTTCAAAAAAACCTGCACGTCTAAATGGATGCTCTCAAAAAGAAAACAAACAAACAAACAAAAACACCCCACAAAAAAACCAAACCAAACAAAAACACCCACCCCCTAAAACCTTGGGGATGGGGTAATCAGATTACAAACACAAATCTAATCGTTACTTCGCCTGACTGGACTAAAAAGAAGAAAAAAAACAAACCCAAAACAACAAACAAGAAAAAACAAAACCCCCTAAAAAATAGCAAGATATTTCTATCAAGCTGAACAGCTTGAAAAAAACCCTTTCTTACACACTTGCAGCATCTTGAGAACAATCACAGACCACGTTTGACATTGAGAATAAACTGAATGGCAAAGTTCTGATAAAATGCACACGGGGTTCAAAGAATGATTAAAGTTTAAAAGTTGTTACGTAAGTAAAGAAAATGTTGGGACCTTTGAAAGTAGAACTCCAACCTGACAAAACCAGTTGCCATTAATGATATTTATGTAACCTAATTAAAAAATTGTTTTCTTTAAAGCCTGCCTCCACTGCTTTATTCTTGAGTAGTGACCACATGTAAAAGACATGAAACTAACTGAAATTGAGTAATTTCTTCTTTTTGAGAAGCTGTTGTTTTGTTGAAACAACTGATGGATTAAACAGGGCAGCAGCATGTCATTTTACGTTTTGAACTAAATCTTAGAAGTCAGAGTTTAGATTCTATTAAGAAAACCTACACAGAGCAGCTAAAATTGCAGACTCCAGCTGAGTTTCATTTCCTCATCTCTTAACTCTCTTCATTTGACACCCACACTTTCAACACTTTAACACTTCACACCATCATCAAGTTTGTACATGTACCTATATCTGGAACCATCTGTGTCTTCATTCACGACAAAACCAGAATGTAAGGGTCAAGAATTTTCTCGTTTCTCTGATGAATCCAACTGAACTTTTGGGACCTTTTTGGTAAAAGCTACAGGCCACCTGGTGGGATCCGCACACCGACTATTTTTATTATCTGCCTTGGCAGTGCGATGCCATGGCTGATGGGCCTAGTGACAATCGCTGCAGTTCTCTGATGGCTTTCCAGGCCTTCCACTTCCTCCAGGAGTGACTGAGAGCAACCTGACAGCCATGACAGCACGTCCAGGAGTCGTGTCACACACAAATGAAGGACATCCCCTTGAGACACTTTTTCAGGCTGACTGAAAGGGTACTGCCAGTAGCAGCGATGGAAATGACCTTGCTGGAATGACTCGTCCAATGTAGTTGGAAAAATCGTAAATTATTTGGCATGCTGAAATGCTTCGAGTTGGAGTAAAATTCTCTATCCAGTTTTACATATGAAATAGTTGATTTCCACTAAGCTTAGTTAGAAATCTTCAAATACAAAAGTGAATATGGTGATCAATTGGGTACATTCCCCCCAAGTCAATTAAGGTTTCCTCCTGCTTCTCAAACATGCCTTCTGAGAAGTCTATGTTGCAAGATATCAATGCAAGAAATCAAAAAAATCTCAGCTGTTTTTGACAAAAGGTGACTAAACGATCAGGAAGTCATATGGACACCTTTTGTCTTCAGTAGGCAACACCTTCTTGTTATTAAATAGGATGCAGCTCAGTACCTGGCACAGAGAAACAAGCTGCTAATAGTTTACAAAGTAGAATAAATCTTTTTTCCTTCATCATCTGATAGACCTTTACCTGCTATAGCAGACCAAACTACGGCCTTTGTGTTGTGTTTAGAACTAACTTCATTTTCCAACTTAACTTGACAAATATTTACTGCACAGCTTGCATAGTCACAATTTCATTATCTTTCTAAAGACAGTGAATAATAATATTTTGGAATATTACCTAAAAGCAATGGGCATAAAGGTTAAACTATTATGCAGACACGAAACATCAAGAAATAGGATGTTTAGTTTAAAACTTTGAATTCATGTGCTGCTAGTCATGGTAAAAAAACATTAAATTGAAAAAAATAAAACATAGAATTTGCTTTAGTAATGTTCTTCTGTGCATTCTTCAAGTGACAATGAATCATGGAATAACATATTAAGTAGAGAGAATATTAACATACCTTTCCTTACATAATCAGATGTTTATTTTAAGGGAAATTAGGTTTCATTTTCCATGGTTAGTGCAGGATTGCTCATACCTGTAAAGACAAAAAAAATTATTTCCACAGGAAAAGGTCACGTTAACTTCAGCAAATAATACAACCTTTGAATAACAATTCATCTTAATGTCATTCCAATATTACCCAGTCTGTTCCTGTCCTGTGTCCATTACATGACTTTTCACTAGTTGTAACAAGGTGTCACCACATTCTGCTATGAGCAATTTGTCACCAAAAGAATTATCAGGCTCAGCTTAAAAGATAATTAGCACCCACTGGTGCTGGAGTTCTCAGTGTCTCTCGGTCAGGTTTAACAGGGAAGGGCACAGCAGCTGGACACATGGAACCTCCTACAAACATGCATTTCAAATAAGCTTCATTAATTTCGATTCATTAATACAAACCAAGTGACCTGGGTCGTTTTTACACTATATCCTCCAAAATTAGTTTATTACAAAACGAATCATTGCAGCATAAATCAAGTCCTTACCAACTTTGCCATTTTCAGCCTTCACACTAGTTTCTGACCAAGATGATGTATCCGTAAGAAGGTGGCTCTGGGAATCACGCAATGGCTTTGCAGGAAACAGGTGGTTCTCACTGTAATGCCAATAAAATTGTAGTAAATTGCAGTAATTTTCATTATCTTACCACACATTACAGTTCGTCATATGCAGTATTTTCCCCACCTGACCTTGCTTCATCTTTTTCACACTTTTATCATTCCATACATTACATTGTAGTTGTCACAGATGCAAGCACAATCTAAAAAGCAACTCTCTAGCACAGAACAGGGAAACATTCTGATTTTTCCTTTGACAGCTATCATATATTAATACATGTACTTCAGTTCCAAATGCACTCTATCCATATTCTCTCCCACTACAACAAATCTGACATAATAAATAGTGGAGAGAAAACCTCCAAAATCTCTTGCCTAATATAAGCAATACAATTTAAAATGTCAGTAATTACCTAGCTGAAACGTAATGCATTTCCTTCATGAATAAAAGATTGTCAATACGATTCCATTATCATTTCTTAGTCACATATCCAAGTCTACTATACTTCTCACACTCTTCATTACATACTTGTTGCAAAAAAGTTACAATATGAAACACTAGGCTATTATATTTATTTAGTTCAAGAAGCATCTGCATACTTTTCACACTTTAAAGATGTCATATCCGTGAAGGATAAGAAGTAAGAAAATATATCCTGTTATCAGCACAAACAAAACGTGCATTTCATATGCAGCTTCCATGCTCTGGCTCAAGTGCCAAGGCCTGGGATTCCCTTAAGCGAAGCATCTTTAACCAGATAGGAAGAATGAGCAGCCCTCCCCCTAAAGCCTGGCAAGGTAACCCATCCGTATCACCTATGTACACAGAACAGAATATTGCCGATACTGAATGTTAGGCAGGTGTGGAAAACTCAGGTCCTGGGATGCCATTGAACCAAGAGAAAGCACATCAGTGGAAAAAATCCCCAGCATATTTGGATAAATGTAAATATAAGTCTGAGGACTAGCTGAATTACAGCTTAGCTTTTTAAAATTTGACTTGTATTTCTTAATAGGAGACTCTTCATCTTCTTACCACCTTGAAGTATCTTATATACGGTTCCATTTATATGTGCACTGGAAAAAAACAGAATATCAACTACTTGAAATAAGAAACAAAAAGCAGATTACTTTTTGGACGTTGTATTAAGACCACCAGGTGTGGAAGCTTGCTCAGGATCCTGATTAACAAGGCAAGTTGGGAAGGAGCAACCATCCCCTAGACTGAAAAATTCAGAATTAGTGTCATATATAGAAAAAAAATGCTTCCAAGAACTGTTTGGTACTTTTTCTGAAGTGAATACTACCATATCTTATTTCAAAAAGCTAACCCCCTCAAACCCTGTGCACCCTGATTATTCAACAATTTCAACAAATGAAGCATTAAAAACTGAGCATACCTTGAAAACACTGGCAGCAACCAGTATTTCTTCTCATCACCAAACACCTGCCTTAGGTTTTTGCTGAAGCCCAGGCTAAAGCCATTCTTGTCTGTTCTATGACGAAATATGGGAGCTCTGAATACCTCTTAAAAGGAAAAAAAGAATCAGATTTCTTCACAAGATAGCACATTTAAGTTTCATGTTGGTACTTAGGCCATTGCACCGGTGATACTACCCCATAAGAGGAACGACTGTGCTGCTCAAGTGGCTGAGGAAAACTAACCCACTGCTGAAAGCCAAGGGCAGGGCTGGGCAGCCGCTGTGTGTGCAGAGCAAGTCCGATGGCTGAGGAAGGATGAAGTCTCTTCCACCCTCCTCCCGTATCAAGGCAAGGAAGAGTGAGCAACTCACTTTTTAAGAAGATCTGATAGGTTATAAGAAGATTCCAGCATGTGACCATACCACAGGGAGTGTTCAAGAAAGAAAAACACTTAAGGGTTTACTACAGTAAGAGTAATTAAAAGAAGAAAAACTTAACCTGCTTCAGTATTAAGACTGGCTTTTCACACACGTGGGTATGAAAATATTCCGTTTTTACAGCTGTATAAAGAAATCACTTTACTCATAGATCCATATTATTCCTCATGGACATTCAACCTAAATTTCTGGAGAAGAGAGTTAAATATAGCTTCAAGTGTTGCAAAGTGCCTGAAGCACAAAACTCATTCACTTTCCACCAAGTGACTGATAGCCATTTAATTCCCTTAATTGGCTACATATAGCAGGCAAACTATGTGCTGACAGTACAGCCAGCTCACACAAATCATGGCGGAACTGTGCAGAGATCGTCCTTCTGCAGTAAATCGTCAGCTACGAACTGCTGGAAATCACCTTTGACTTGTAGTGTGCATTAGTTATGAGGTGTTTTAAAGAAGAGGGAATAGAAAATAGAGATACTCTTTTAGAGGTCCATGTTAGACTAGGAAATCAGCTCCCAGGATGATTTAAGCACAGCCACACTTAAAGCTGTCAGCTGCTTCATTACCAAAGCATTGCATGTTCAGGGTTTCACGTATTGAGGAATTTCCCAAATTAAAATAGGAAGATGAGACAAGCAGACCCTTTTGAGCAGCTAAGTGTACAGAAAACATGGTATATTAACAGCATGGAATTAAATTAGCTTTAAAACCATGAAACGTTGAATTAGAAGTGTAAGGCATTATAGTTACCTTTGAATAATTTTTTTTGCACTAAAATGATAAGACCAGTTTATAAACAGAACACTTAATTACTTCCATTTATTTAAGCATCATTAATGTAACTTTTCTCCACTTACAACTGGAGTGAACAAATTTCTTCCAACACTAATTTCTAAGGAGATGATTTTTCAGAATACTGAAGAAACCCACATACCCTAGAGAAATCTTGAAGTAAACAAGCTTTCTTCCAATGATGTATATTCAAAGTTTTCCATTAATCATCTACATATTACTAAATCCCAAGAGAATGGGAAAAAAGCAGATCAATTAATTGGCTTACTCTAATTCAGATTATACCAACAGAAAAGCATCTAGAGACTAAAGTACTTTAATGAATATATCACAAATTGGTATTATTCTAGTCTGGGATATAGTATAGAACAGGCACTCAAATCTTCTGCATCTACTTCTACCGATTGTTTTTTAAGATTGATAACCAGACAAACATGCATCCAGGTGGTGGGAAATCCTGGCGTAACACTGATATTTGATGCGGTTATATATACACTCCCACAGCAGAGGTACAAGCAACCTTCTTTGAGGTTTTTAAAATTAACTCGTAACACATTTTCCTTTCTATGCATCTTTGATTATGCAGTAGACAGGACCCACAACTGTGAAATTGCCCTTCAGATCTCTGTTCAGTTACTACTAAATGTAGAAGCACTGCCTTAAAGTCTGCTCCTCTGCATCAGATCATTCTGTGACATCGGCTCTTCGTGCTCAGTCACGTTGATCAAAAATAACAAATGCAAGGCCACCATCAGCCTACCTTATAGATCTTTGTTATTTTCTCTCCTTGCCTCCAATACAGGTAAAGTTTTGGAATTAATAACTGCCTTTCAGAGGTTTTAAACAAAATTACAGCCAAATTGAACAGAGGAACAAGGGGGCAAGGCTGGGAATGAAGGGCTGGAGCCACTGCCCTGACTGAGACACCACATCACAGGACTCTGACCTGGGGAACGCCAAACAAGAAGCACTTGTGCAAGCACCCATTAGTGTGTCCAATGTTTATCACAAAGTGACCTCAATTTATTTTTCTAAATTTATTCAATTTCTGTTAACAAGCTGAAGATGGGAGGAAGTGAGAGGAAGAGGATAAGTTCATTCATAGCTTGGTCCTTTGGGGCATGAGAAAAAGCATCAGAAATTCTGGGGAGCAGCAGAACTGGGGAGTCAGTACTGGACACTGCCAGACCTGGGAACTTCCAAAGAGGATCCAGGAACCTGCAGAGGATCGCCCACTGTTTCCATTAACCTCATACATACAATATACATCTATTATTTATTTCTTGCTGTCAAACACAGAAGCATTAAATACGCTTACCTAATGTAGACTTATTCTTGCTGACAAGCCAACAGTGATACCCAAAGAGAGAAGACAGACTGACAGAAAACATAGCTGCTGCAAAGAATAAAAACATGATGTGGAACTTGGCTTGAGTATCAGGAAGGCCATTCTAAGAAAAAAAAAAACAACAAACACATGCTGTTAGAATTGGGGAAATAGCTGTTTAATTTGATTATTAATAACCCTCTATTCAGCCAAATCAAATTCAGTGCAGACACAAACATACCATGCAACAAGGGTCTGAATAAATGAATTATACACCTTCTACGTACAGACGACCGTGCAATTAGGTTGTTGACAGCATCTAAGTTAAACAAATGGGTTCTTTTTTGAGAAAGTATAAATACAGACAACAACAACCTGAAATTTGGATCTGAACTTTGAACTGTCTTTCAGAGAATAATATTTAAAATATTTAAATATAATATATAATATAATAGTATGAATATAATGTAAATAAAAGAAAATATAAAAATATAAATTAATATAATGTTATAATATAAATATAATATAATCTTAAAAGAATCTTTACAAGTTATCTTGTTTAATGAGCCTTTTCCAAACAATCATATAATAGCAGAAATAGCGTACATCTAAGAAGGTAATATCCTAAGTTGTGAATGCAGATAAACATAATTAAAATACTGGAAAATTTCTCTGAAGCTTTTTCATAGCATAGCATTAAAGGAATTTAACAAAACCTATGTATAGTCTAAATTTCCTTGTAAAATATTTTCTAAGTAATTGCATACTTGTACTACACAGCCTAAAAATAATGTAGAAATAAGTGAAATTTCATAACCTGTGATAAAAGGAAAAAAATAGAGAGCTATGATTATTAGATAAACTTTTGTACCCCATATTAGGAGATACTAGACTACTATGCAAAGCCTCAAATCTTAGACTTCTTGCACAGCAGTAAATTCATAAGCTTAAAGACAGTATGTAGAGTACTTACTGTCCAAAACTTGATAAAATACTGTAAATCCGTTGCAGCAATGAAAAGGCAATACAGTAGAGAGTAAGCCAAGAAGAGAAGAAAAAATTTGTAATTGGAGAATCCTACACAGTTGTTCACCCTGATAAAAAAAAGAAGTAAAAATAAAAATGTAACGCGAAGATTTGCTCTCATCCAATTTAAAATTAAACATATTTACTCTAAAAATGTTAATATCAGCATGTAAACAAGTTTTGCTTCCTATCTGTGAACGTCTCAAGCTACTCAAATGTATTTAGCTTCAACTCCCAAATTAGTGTAGAAATTCTAACTTTAGCATCTAGAAGTGCAGGACAGGTTATTGCAACTATTCTCTTCTTTAGGGAGACAGTAATGGTAATCAGAATAGGGCTAAACCTTAAAATTCCAAATAAACTTTCACTGTACACTACTGTTATCCATCCTCAGGGTGGATAGTTTTGTTTGTTTGCTTTGTTTTTACAAAACATGCCACCTTGGCTAAACATTAACATTAGCATTGCCACTTAAACATGCAGCAGTAACTAAGCATTGATATTAACTACAGCTAAGATGGACTCACAGGAGATTGTTCTAATTAAAAAAAATCCCAGAAGAGATGTTTCTAAGATCATCATGATTCTAATTACAAAGTGAATTTACAATTCTCCAGAGTGAAGCGTCTTTTTCATTCAATATGTCCAAGTTAGCTATTTCATGATAAACTGCAAGGTTTCTGTGATAACCCTACTTTACTTTCATGGTATTTCTTTTATGACAGTTTTTAATTTATGACACTATTTAGTGAGAAAAGAAATATAAAGTGAAATGTTGTTCACCAGAGAGGAAATTGCTTGAATCAAAGACAGATTTCTTTCTCATTGTCCTTTTGCACCACTGCGTACGACACACACATTAAAAGAAACTTTCATAAATTATCCTGCTCCCCTCAGTTTTGACAAAGCCCCAGACTGAGAGGTTCTAACTAGAAGAGAATAGTTCATCAAAAGATTAAAAGAGAAAGTAAACACCAACATTTTGTAATTGTACAAGTTAAACACGTAGTATCAAATCATAAAACCCAAGAATGGTGGTTGGGTTTGAGGTCTAACATTTTGAGGAAAAGTAGAACTGGCAGCAGTGTACCAACAACTGGCTAAATAATGGTGTGCTCTTGCAGTCAAGAACATCCCAGGTTAATGATTTCGTTACAGATAACATTTAAACCAATTAATTTTGAAGTACAAAAAGAAGATATACTCTTTCCCAACAGCTATTTTATCAAAAATGCCAAGTAAAAAAAACCAAAACAAAACAAAAAAACCCCAAACAAAACAAACAAAAAACCCCTAAAACAAACCAAAAAAACTTACAAAGCATTAAAGGTGATGCAACTAAGTTAACAAAAAGCATTACACAATTAAGGAGAATCTAAATTATTTTTTTATAACCCAAAAGACAAAGAAGAGATGTTTCAAACAATTCTTAAGGTCTTTCTAATGCACCTTGTTAGTATTAGAGTTGCTACATTTTGGGTGATGCCTCAGGCCATCACATTCCTGCCTGCAGCTCTACCAACAGTGTGAGTAGCAGGAGCACTAGCACAGAAATTACTAATGCTTTTCTTTCTGCATCACTTAAAACTTTTAGAGTAGTTACTGGGCAATTGGCATTCAATATTTCCATTTATCAGAGCACTTCCATTATTGCAGGAGTGATAGCCAAAATAAAGTCTTCCAGAAAGCAGAAGACAGCTGACCTGGGGCTAGGACATGACTACCATCTTACTACCTCTGCCTTCCAAATGCTCTTACTTTCTCCAGGGTATTCTTACCTGTCTTCTCTCCAAAAATCCTTCTCCTCGCAGAACATTAAAACAGCAATTCCCTTTACTGTTTGCCTGCTCTCCATAAGCCTCACATGGGTTCTTTCTCCCTTCTTTGCCACCAAACTTGCTTCCATCAAGATGAAAGGCAAATCGGGACCTAATGATGTTTTCAGGGAGGCTAAAACCCACCCATTATACTGACTGGCACCCTTACTTTTGTAGGTAAAATAGACATGGGATATTTCCCAAAGAACCCTTGAATACAGTTCTTTAAAGGAAACTACAATGTGTGATCAGCATCTGTGCAATATTCCAAAACTCTCTTGTTGCTTCCACGTAGTTAATATTTTCAGGGTGAAAAGTAACTCGGCTTAGGAAAAATAAAGCAAGACAATACCTCTTTTTCTAGTGCATTTCTGTTACTTGGAGTACAAAAGGAACAGTCCTCTATCAAGAAGTGTTACATGTCTTGCAAGTACCTTCTCCAGTTTTTCTTTCTGCAACAATTGCTTATTAGATGAAAAACAATAAGCAGTGTAAATACCCTCTCTAACTGGGTATGTTATGATTTTTGGATATGAAGAGTGTGCAAACAGGTAAAATAAGCAAATGCTACTGAGAGGAAAATTGAGTTTATTTTTCTAATGGTCTATGCCCTAGTGAAATACCACTTCACTGCTCCTTTATATAACACGTAAGTGTTCCATTTATGATTTGTTGCTTGATGCAATGGATTTTTATTCTGAAATTGACGTTTACATGAAGGGCATATTCATGTACTATCCTAAGGCAGGATAACTGAAAAAAATCCCAAACAGACCTTAAACCTTATGAGAAGCATGTATAATACTGAATAATAATAGTAATATTGAGACTTTTCATTGATATTTTGTCAGAAATAGCCTGCCAGCTATTTTTCTTATACCTTTCTAAAAGACAGCTTTAAGAAGGCTGAAAAAAAGAAACAGCCTTTTTTTCTTACAAGAGATTTGTTCATTATTCAACAATTTTACCTGTATTCATTTTTTTATAGCAAGTGCACTACTAACACTAAGCATTGCTAAGTTTCACATGCTGATCTATATCCCTACAGCAAAAAAAAATGTAGAAACTAACTCTACACTATATTTTAGGTATTTCTTTCAACTGTATCTACCATACGAAATAAGGGGGAATTGTTAAATCATACTGCATAACGTCAGAGGCTGTTGCCAGGACCAAGACAAACAGGAGGAGTCCAGCACACCTTCCTTCCCCAGGACAGAGTCCCCTCTGTCCAGGAATTTGATTTAAGGAGGTCAAACCAGCTGCTTAGAACCATCTCCCATTCAGCTCATCCTGCGCAGGAAATTCTTTGCTGATCCGTTTCATGCAGTGAAGAGCTGCCATCTATCACTCAATCCTCCTAACTTGGACCTTACTAAACAATTATCTTTAATCATTTCTGTGAGGTACATGCCAAACTGACATAAAATTAATTACACATCCTGCTGACCCACTGGTTTCAAGGGCTGCTGAGAAAAGACAGGAAAACAAAACCACTGTGCAGGCTCACACAGCAGAAAAGGGGAAAGTGCGGGAGGGAGAGAAAAAATGAAAAGAAAAAATGGAAGAAAACAAAGAACTCATAAAAGAGCTAACTTGCTGTTTCCAGCAAGCCAACTCAGGCTGTCCTGGGAGCTCCACTAAGGGGAACAAGGCGCAGTCCTTCCCTTTTGGTTTTTAACCTAGGGTAATATTTTATCATTCAGTGCAACTAAGCCACAATAATACTCAAAGTCCATGAAGAAAAGATACAACTCTTAAAAGTAGTTATCTTACTGACCAGAAGCCTACCTCATCCTAACTGTTAAAATATGGAGTTATCTAACTCAAAAGGTCTAAGAAAAACCATGTATGAACTTCTTCCCACATCTCACAACTAGGAAAAGAGGACATACAACAAGTAACTCCAACTGTCCTGCAAGACCAGTAACTTCATATAAGCATCTAACTCTAGAATAGTGAAGCATCACCTTCATAACAGACTCCTCAGGAGTTTATTTTACTAAATCAGAAGTAAGAAAACAGTACACTCACCATGGGCAATGATGATCCATTTTCAAAATGCATCTTACAAAAACAGAATTCCAAGCATTGCAAAAGGCAAAAGAAAAAAAAAAAGTCAGAAGCAGAGTTACGTGTCAGATTTAAATCACTCACATACAGATTAAGAACTGCCCATATGTACTATTGGTTACCTAATCTATTTATTAAAGATGCCTATTTAAATTCACATAAGACAATTTACCTACAAGTAAACCGTAGGCAACCCAATCCCAAAACAATTGTTCTTTCAGGAACTTAGTGATGTAATAAAATGCTACCTACAACTTCAGTTTTAGGATTTGGTCCTCAGTCTGAATAGGTTTTTCAACTATTGTTTATTTTCTGAGAGAGGCTTAGAAACTGAGCTAATTCAATTATTAGATACTTAGTAAGGCAACTAAATCTATTTCAAAGTATATACACATGAGGTTTTTAAGAAGTTACCTTGTATGAAAAATCCTAAACATTTTTTGCAATAAATTGCTCTCCATTAATAAAACGTCCAGAAGAAAATCAGTTATAATTGAAGCCAGTGAATTTTGAGAAGGACAAGATTAAGGTATTCTGCAAAATACATTAGCTAATGGCATTCTTCAGATTTCACTCGTATTTCATAGGATAGCACAGGTCACCCTTTTTATCTACACTGCTCAGACATGAGATCGTTCCCATCTTACATGGCAACTACCTTCCCGTACAACACAACCAAGATCCTCTTTCTGCCTCAATTCAGTTACTCTTTCAGTGCCTCTGCTGCTCTGCTGGACAAAATGGAAAGTCTTCTCTCCCTCACAATCATGTTGGAAGGTTTGATGCATTATCAGCTGAAGAGTATCTGGAATAGCCTTAAAGCTAAGAATAAATCAACGTTTGAGGAAGCATCTTCTCTTAAAGTTAGAAATCTAAGCCACTGGGGGCAAGAGTGGAGAAACACACAGACATCCAAGCCAACTGGAGAAAGGTCAGAGAGAGGAACAGCTAAAGGAAAGATTAAATTAGAAAGCAATTAGATGTCTAGGGAATATGGAGGTGAACTTCCCTTTGTGTTAGACAAGCAAAATCTTATTTTACGACTTCAGTTAGAAATGGGGGATGCTTGGTTGTTTCTTTCTTTAAACACAAATAACCTGCAAGTTATCCAGTGAAAAACAGGATATTAAATTTATTACCTCAGATAAGATGCAAGTAACATCATGATTAGCTTAAGATGGGTAGTGACCTTTTTCAGACTCTAACAAAAGCAGCAATTTTTTGTTCATCAGCTATTTTTGGTTACATTCTTACAGAAGGTTCTTCATTACTAATAATAATTTTAACCATTATGTAAAGGATGTGTAAGACCACATAATCCATGTTGGCATCAAGGAAGCCATCAAATGAATTAGACAAATGAATTACAGACTTCCTTCCAACCTCGTATTCTATGATTCCTTAGAAATAAATAAACAAAACCAAACAAAACCTAAAAAAATCTAAGGGAAAAAACCTTATCTGCCAAACTATTAAACCTGAAAAAACTAAGCATCAAAAAAATAAAAGCTTTCGTGACAAGAAAAATAAAATCCATTTATTCAGAAAACCACTTATTTAAAATATTTCCTTACTTGTCGCATACTGAGCAGTGATGGCAACGATCTGGTTTTACAAGGTGGCATCTGTCACAGTATCTGATTGCTAAAGAAAAAAGTTCTAAGATTAGATCTCAATGTACAGTTACACATTTTGATTCTCAAGTCTGCTCAGAAGTAAATACTGGAAGCTCAGCCCAGCAGAACCCCCAGGAAAGCGTTTCAGCATGATCAGAAACAGTTGCAGAATACTGAAGCATTCTTTGTGTACTTGCAACGCTGAACTTAGCAGAGTGAACCCAAAAAGCTCAGTTTTTGCAATCTCTGCTGATCATGCTGATCAGGGCTTTTTCTTCCAAACACTTCAGATCTGCAAACCAACCAACAACACCCACAAAACCCTCACTAGACTGGAAAACCTTCAAAGACTGTTCAACAATACAGCTATTTTAAGCTATTATTCTAACAGCTTTAATTTACTATATGAGATTATCTCTTGCATTTGCTTGCCTAGCCAGCATTCACAAACTTGCAATATCATTACATTAACTCTTAGTTTGGAAAAACTTTTGTTCTTGAAACTGAACAACCAACAACCAAAACACTAATGGTTTCTTACTGTGATCTATCTAGCGATACATGACGTGCAGAAAGTGATTAATTTGTTATTATGTTATTTCTTTTAACTTACAAAAAGAAGTGAAGTTTATGCAATTAAACACTGCTACAGCTTCCTCTGCATCTTTTTTGTATTACAAGCTATTAGTTAAATTCACTTTGCAAACATTTAGCAAGGTATTGCCAATCTACTTTAAAATCATAAATTGTACACAGCAGTTCACTTTCCAATTATCTTTTCACTAAGTGTAGCTGCACAAAGCCACATGAAAGTTAAGTCCTTAGGCCACTTTGTTATTTTTTGAAGTATGAAAAGCAATTCTTCCCAGCAACCCAAACCCTTGATTTTTTTTTTTTTAATTAGTTTAGGTAGGCAAGTACATCAAGACACATGCCTTCGGTGGTCTCCTGAACACCTATTTACCTCCAGACATTGTCCGTGTATAGATAGGAAGATCCTTGGCTGCTCGTCTTAAGACTTCTTGCTGGGATTCACCTCTAGGCTCCCTCTCTAGGGATTCCTTGTCTGAATACGATAGATGAAACTGGAATAATTTTTAAAATCAAAGATATATTTTAGTGAATTTCAAGGTAAAGAAATATCTGTAGAGATGTAAAGAGAAATATTCATTACACAAAGATGGATTACCAGCACGTGCAAGGTATTACAACAAATAACTCAGTGTTCCTATGGCCACTAATTTAGTTTATGGCAATTGAAGACATAATTAATAATATTTCTGATTTGGTATTCACGCAATGCTGAATGCTTCCAGAAGTAATAAATGACACTTTTCAAGAGGAGGATCAAGAGCCTACTATTCCCTTGAAAAGCGAGTTAATTTACTTCTGTAATACTAAATATTAGCTAGTCAATATAAGTTAGGGATGTCAGTCTTTAATTGAAATACAGTACTAGTAATAGCAGAAAAAAACAGCTTTATTTCTTTATTTCTCTTCCGGTGTCTGGCATTCTCCCTTTTATTCTTTGCCACTGGAGAGTCACTGTTTTCTTCATGCAGGTGTTAGGACGTATTTTTACTTCAGAGACCGGCTGAGGGAAGGAAGAGCTGGGTGTTCTGCATGACATAAAAACCACGTCATAACATCTTCCTGTATCAAAGTACAACTTCTGACAAACATTGCTCTAGAAGGAGCTGACAGGGTAAAAATAACTGGGAGAGAAGCATGGTACACACTATTTCCAAATTTCTTATAAAGTCCTCTGTAACACAGCAACATAGTCAGCTTTGTTGCTGTCGCTTCTAGAAATGGGCAGATGCCAAAGTCTTTGGTGTCTCCATCAGATACACTGGACACAAAATCACCTCTGAAAGAAGTCCACACATGGCAGGACGAGTGGCTGTCCCTAACCTGCACCAGAAACAGAAGCCCTCTGCATAGCACTTATGTCTACAGAAAGGCTAGTCATTATAATATTAAATTTTTTCCTAAATGAAAGTGATGCGTGTAAGACAGAAGCGAGAAACATACAGCTAGGAGCCTATTCTCACCTCCGTAGAGAAGGCACCACTCTACTTCCTTCAACAGGTTCACCATCTTATAGCAGAAGCTGGAGGTTCACAGTTCAGCATGACTTTCTCAGGTCAACTCTCATTTTTTCCCCAAGAAAAAATGCACTCTTGCTAAAAACAGAACTGATCTACATGGGGATACATAGGATTTCTCACTGCAGAAGCTTGATTCAGAACACTTTTTTTCAATGCTTCCTGTATGACATACATAGAGCTATTGCTCCATCATTTTGTATTGGTTCTTGGAGTAGTCCTAAGTCTACACCACCTTCCCTCCAGGGAAATCATAATCTCTCCCACTTCGATGCAATGCTTGTATACAGCTGGTGCACGCAGGTACAGAACAGCACATGTTACAGGGAAGTCTCTCAAACTGTCTTCAGGAGAAACTGCAGCCAAAAGACTCCTTCACCCCAGATCCTCAACTACAGCAATCCTCTTCTATCACTGAGAAAAGTTCCTAACTCACGGGCTCTCACAAGAGAGAAGAAAACCATCTATGCAAAAGCTCTACAAAGCATATGGGGTAGTACACTATTGCTTGAATTTGAAGTGTTTCGCTGGACATGTATTTCCAAAATGGGAGGGCTGGGGATAACACTTTGAACTTCAGGAGAAAAATGTCAAATTACCAATATTTTAAATTCCAAGCCACAGTAACGGAACTTCAGTGCTTTTCATACGTGTAAAAAGGTAAATAAGCTTAAAAAGAAATATATAGGCAGTGTGGCCTGCACCATCTGCAGTATTAATGAAAACAAAACACAAAAGCTGTATTTGTTTTTCAGTCTTCAAATGAGTACTTGTGTTAGTTGATAAGTTCAGTTTAGTTGGAAAGACATCCTTTTACATTTACAGACTTCATCCTAGAAACTGGAAGCCAAGCAGTAACTTAACATTACAAAATATCCTAATTAAATTTTAAAAATACTGCTCTAGTAGATCAG
The DNA here is from genome assembly GCA_013399365.1 of Pampusana beccarii. Lineage (NCBI taxonomy): Eukaryota > Metazoa > Chordata > Aves > Columbiformes > Columbidae > Pampusana > Pampusana beccarii. The sequence goes on along the minus strand of VWYH01002435.1, from coordinate 428,325 downwards.
GAAAACGACATGAAACAACAAAAGATGTCACTGACAGCAACATTATGTAAATTCAAAGAACACAGGAACACCACACGTTGCTTTCTATTACCCAACTTTAATACTCTGAATATCTCATTTGAGGTTCTCCGGTAGCATTGTATGGTGGCTTTAGAATGCCAGTATAATTAGTCAGGATTTGTCCAAACGTTTTTAGAGTCTTCTATTGGCATCAGCCTAGTGATTTGAAAACCCTTCTAATTACCACTACAGTCACTATACACATGCATATATTTTGCTATGCAATTACCAAATGAAATAGTTTCTTAATTTGTTCCCCTCCTCTCCACCCTAAATTCAAGGAAGATGCCAAATACTTTGAATGATCTACTTACTCCCACAATTACATATCTTATTAGTGAATTAAAACTTCGGTGCAACAGACAGTAGAAATCACAAGCTGTTTATTTCGTGTTGGCATGATAGTTATAGGAGCTACAGTTACGAGTCCATTCTGAAGGAAATATTGGCTTTGTGAATATTTCAAACTCCAAAGCAGCCATAGCATGATTCCTCATGACCTTAGAGGTTGTGTGACACAGCACCTGCTGAGGACTTCGGGGTTTCTCTACAGAAACAGGATGGAAGAGGCCAAAAGCTTGTTCTGGTTGTACCAAGCTGCATGGGGAAGAATTCCATCAAGACTATGACAGTTTTCTCTTTTTTTTTTTTGATTGTTAAAAAGAATGTGAAATTAAAATATAAATAATACTGAACTACAAGCTACTATTTTGAGGCGACATCACATTGAATGTGGTTTTGTATCTTAATATTCTCCAAGACAATTGGATCCTCCTTCTTTAACATTTCTGTTCTAGATGGATTTAACATTTGGTGTATATATTTACCTCAGACCTCTCTTCCCTGCAGCTGTTCTACACTAGCTCTGTTCCCACTTAGCCAGCCGTGGCTTCCTACCATCAGCTTACCTGATTGTGTGCTCACATCACAACCAAGTTCCTTCATACCAAAACAGATGGGAAAGAAGCTTTAAGTTAGAGGACAACAGACAGATGCTGACAGGCAATGTAAGTCTTAAACACACGAAAACACATTTTTTTCCCACATAAAAGTATTATATTCCCATGCAAAGCTTTAAGCTGCTAGTTCAATTAACTAATGTTTTTCAAACGGAGAGGCTTTCCCTTCTTAATATCATCAACATTATGTAAATTTCCAAATCTATTAAAACAATTTTAAAACTTAGAGTTGGTATAATTTTTTTGTCTTGTTCATTACACTGCTTGCAATCTGACTCCTATTCAGAAGCTGTAACTCCCATCTGTATTTTTCCACACAGAGTAAAACTACATGAGACCAGAGTCTAAGTTATTCAAATACTACAAAATCAGGCATTTGACTAGGCTGTTTCAGAAACAAAAGTTAATTTATCTTACTTCTTTTGAAGGGTTCATTGGTAGCGTAAAGATTGTTTTCCAATATGACCAGACGAACAGCATGAAAAATATGTGGTACGCAACCAGGCACACAACTAAAATAAAAAAGGAACAGGATTAATACAAACAGGCCAGTGATATCATAGTTCTTACAAACAGATGCCGCACGTATCACGGATAGTTACTCTAACAAATGTAAATACATTGGCTCTGCAACAAAAATATTGCACAGCAACTTTACATGAGACAAATATGGAATGAGTGGGGAAAGTCATGATACAGGCTACATATATTACAGAAATCTGAGGGGAATGGTTAATAGCCTATTGCAGCCCCATAACTTTTAAGCAAGCACTCTCCCTCCATGCATTTGTTAAATCCTATTTAACTGCTGTGTCCCTGGTTTTCAGCTTTAGAAACCATGTAGGGAGACTGCTAGCCATACACACACACACAAACCCCAAACCCACAGTTTCCCCCGCAAAAGGAAGTGTAACTGCCTGAACAACAGCTACAGTGTGGAAAGTGAGTGGATAAGCATATGATACCTGAGCAGTAACCATAACCAGTTCATTTGTTTTGCTAGATTGTTAGGAGGGAGGACAGCAGCATGTTTCTTTTAAAACCTGCAGGTTCTTTAAATCCAAATGTTCATTCACTACTTTATATTCTTCACAGACAGTGGTTTATGGTTAAGAGTTTTTTTAACAGACACCAGTCAACATTCACCATGCTGAATTATTTTACTAGAATATCGAAGGTAACATTAACTTTTCCAGAGAGCCTGCCATGGGTGGATAAGTGTTTCTATTTAAAAGCTCTCACTGTACTAAGCAGTTCACTACAGTAAGTAGTAAATTCAAAACTTGTATCCCCTGATTAATATGCTCTAATGCACAAGAAAGTGTATTTCCATGGATTTTTCTTCCTCACGCAGAGAAGCAGCTAATAAAGGACAGCTAGGACAGCAACAGTGAAAAATATTATTTCCCTGCTGTACAGATGAACTCAGATCACAGAGAGCTCAAGGTTATATGGAAGCTATATGGTCAAGTAGTCTTTATACAACTTCTATAAATTCACAAGATCATAAAAAAAAATGTAAAGGGAACCTTGTGTACTTTCACTACACAATCTGAAATATTGTCTTCATATGTTTAGTCCATGGTTTTATATATGTAATGCTATTCAGTGCTAGAGATTTTTCCATAACATATGCATGATGGTGTGCATAAATGCAGGAACAGCAGCCCAGCATATTCTTGTTTTTTGTAATTTTGCCTGAAAAGTAAATTTGCCTGAAAAGTAACACTGAATAATGTTTCTGGTGTTGAAGTTTGTTTACTCAAAAAAGCAGCAACACAGTAAATATTTATTCTTACTCACTAGGCAGTTAAAAAAAAAATAAACAAAAGCTAACAAAATCTGAAAAGCAGCACTGTACAAAGCTTTTGGGATGACAAGAGAAAAGAGCCATATGCCATGTCCATAAACTGAAAAAAAAATCTCATCAGTATAGTGATAGAACTGGACTCCACATCAAGCACAATATCCCAGCTTACTCTAAATTACCATCTTGTTATTGCACAAGCATCTGGCAGGAATACTCTGCATTTTCATCAGAACACGTCTATCAACCCTAAAAAAACCCTATTTACTCAAGCAAAATGGTTCTTTTTTTAAACAACAGTATATTCATAGCATAAAGTGAGCACAAGGTAGGGCAAGTTACATCAGTTCTCTACACTACGTGTTTACTAATCTACATCTACATTTTATTGTTGTGAGAATAACAGTAACTGTGATTGATAAGGAAATACCTGTTTCACACATTAAAAAAAGACTACGGGAGGAAGACAAAAATTTAGCCTAGCAACATTATCCCATGTTTCTCCTTTAAAATCTACATAAGACTTAAGCTCTTCTTTGCTTTTGCACCTCAGTTCTCCAATCTGGCCCAGGCCCCAACCGGTCTCTTCTGCCAGGTGACCTACCCAGCAGTGTCCCTGCCCCGCAATGGAGAGCCTGAGCCACCCACGTGCTCCACTGGATTTGTGGGTGTTGGGGGTCCAGCATAAGAACCTCAGTTCCCTTGAGACAGAAAACTAAGAGCTGTCTGCAGCTCACTGGGCAGAAATCCTTCTATTTTACACCTAAAAAAACCAACCAACCAACCAACCAAAACAAAACAAACAAACAAAAACCCACCACGAAACAAAACCACAAAGAAAAACCAACCAACCAACAAACCACAAAAGAACCAACACCAAACACCCTAAAACCCCCAAACCAATTGTTTGAAGACAACCAATTTACAAATAGCTAGCATAGCTAGAGTTGCCTGCAAATATGCAGCAACCTGTAACAGGGCTGAGCCACATTTGCCCATTTTCCACCCCTAAAAACACTTATGGCAGAAGCACAGCCACAGTAAATATCTTCTGACTGGCTGAAGCTCACCAGGGCTTTGAGCAGCTAAAAATAAGGAAATGTTCCCAAGTGCATTTTGCTGATAATTCTAATTTGCTTTGTGAGCAAAGCCTGACACCACGCTGGTCTCCCCACACACACACTATGGAGTGGCAATAAACTGGAATTATTTCAAATATTTCAGGTGCTGAAGTTTGCAGATACACATATTCACGCATATGGAGGGAAGAGGAAGGATCACTGAACTGAAAAAAAGTTTTTCAAGGAAATGTTTCTTGACTGGCAAACACTTTCTGAAGTGAGGAAGTCTCAAACGATTTAATAAAACCTACTGGAATTACACAGATGTAAAAAGCAAATAGCTTGGCTCCTAACCGCCACCCCTTCCTCCAAAAGCTCTGCAGCCCCACACTTTACACTTCCATGTTGCGCTGTGTATTAAAATAGCATCTGGAAAAGCAATCTAAACATGCTACAGCCTCGGGGTAGGAACTCTAATGACAGCTAATCAGGCAGTTTTATTCTCTTCTGAAAAGCTTATATATCTGAAGGATTCTGTTTCTTCAAAGACACTGGCTAAAATTAAACTGCAGAAAAAAATCACCTCCCATTTAAGTGTGTTGCACTCTGCATAAACACCTTGCTCATCTTTAGAGTTCCTGGTTTTACAAGAGCTTTCCTTGTTATGAATAACATTTTTTAAAAGGGAATATAAGGATTATTCTTGTCGACACTTCAGAAAGCCAGTATGAGCAAGTAAAAAGTTCTAATTTTTCTCATTTCTATTCAGAATGGCTAAAGCAATATTCAGAAACAGTAAGATAATAAAAGGAGCTGAAGAACACAAAAAATACACTTACTTAAAATAGGTTAGATCTGTATCTCAATTTTACTAGTAAACTACTATACTACTCTGATATAAGAATTCCATTTATAAACTACTAATAAAAATCTTACCTTTTTCTCCAATATTTGTCATTGTCACTGAAAAATGAGAAAAAAAAAATAAGAGTAAAAATTATGTTTACATAGCAAGTTACGAAACTGAATATTTTAAACTTTTGTTTTTCAACTGAAGAGGGAAGAGTAATCATCAAACACAAGGTTAAGGCCACACACTATCAAGCTTTTATGCTGTTTACATTCATCACAATAATAGGTAGACAATACTAACTGCTTGTAAGGTTTGTTGGCTCTCATTCTCAGGCTCAGTTCCTGAGAACTCACACCTCCATCTATCTGAAGTTGCCCACGTTTGACCCAAGAAAAGCCACCTCTGAAGAACAGTTATTTCTTTAACTGTGGTTGTGCAGGTTTTACTGTTTACGTATGTTCTGTTCTTGAGGTGGAGGTGTCAGACTCTGAAACTGGTTTTGCCAGCAATACTCAGGGATACCTCAGATCTCAGACAAAAGTTGCATTTCCTTTAAGAAATTGCCCATGGATTACAGGATTTGGAGATAGCGAGAGAGTGAGAATAGCATAGGTATGTCAGGCATGGAGTGGAGTACACAGGTATCAGTCACCACATTTACGGAAGAGAATAAATCTTCTTACACCTATATTCCGTTCTCAGTCATATTATTAAAAACAAACAAACAAACAAAAACCAAACCCACAACAGATATCACAGAGAGAGAACAGAAACTCGATCATATTATTGAAAAAAATAACTCTTCCCTTTCCACCCAAACCACTCCAGCCCACATTTATCCATCCCAGGTAAGCAGGCTACAAACTGAAATAAGCCGACACTTACAATTGCAAGAGGACAGTGGCTATACAGATGTCTCATCTGCTTGTTTTCCTAACAAAAAAGGCTTCCCAAGGCTGCTCTCCAAAGAGCAAACACAAGGCAACTCCTATCGAAAGGCCAACCGACCATGTCATTCTACTTTGGCATATTAAACCTAGGATCGGTGAGAAGAGTAAATGTCACTATTTCAATCTATCTTGCACAATTCAGGGATCTACTGTGGGACCAGTGCTGCTCTACACCTTGGCTAATGCTCTGGTGTCATCAGGTTTACAGATGACACCACCTTGGCGACACCAGCCGGCATGCTCATGTACAGGACTGCCGTCCAGGGGGAGCCACACAGGCTGGAGGAACAGGCCCAACAAGGCCTCCAGGGAAGAGCAGCTGGGCTCTTCATAGTGGTGCAAGGTGGGAGGACAAGAGTCATAGGAATAAGCTGAAAGGAGACAATTGGATTTGATACAAGGAAAAACTTTTCCACCAGGAGAACAGTCCACCAGTGGATCAAGCTGCCCACACAGGTTTCACAGTCTAAACAAACAGAGTTTTTCAAGACTCAGCCAGACAAAATCCTGAACAAGCTGGCTTGATCTCACAGCTAACCCTGTTTTGATCAGGAGGCTGGACTAGATGAACTGAGGTCCCCTCAAACATGAATCATTCCATGAGTATATAATTATAAAATAGGTCTATTAAAATGGATATTTGACTACAGCTCTACTAAAATGGGCATCTACTTTACCGGAGGGAAAACAGTAAATAAGCACGTCTAAGAAGCTCCTCACAAAAAAATCAGAAAGACACCACAGAAGTTGCACAAGCAAACTCTATTCTGCCCTCAGTTTTCTACTTCACCTAAGAAAAATCTTTAGAGCTTAGTAAACTAAATATCCATCTAGACAACTGCAGGAACATGCACACGCATTTCACTCTGAGGAGCAGAGATGCTGCAGTACAACAATGCACAAAAATTGTAAAATTGTAAGTAAACAGTCATTCACCAGAAAAAAGCAAAAGACATCTTTGGAGTCAAAGTACAATGTAAAAGTGCTGGAACTCTCAGATTAGGACAAACCAATCACTACTCAGATTCTGATTTTCTTTCTCAACTTGGTATGGCCAGAAAGTTACGCAGAAATTTTGCCAGTCTTCTTGGAATGACTGCTCTCTGCTAATTAAAAAGCCATAGCCAAGCATACATTGCAGAATCACCAGTTTCAAAATTATATCCACTTAACCAACCTTTCACAATGATTTGTGGTATTTTTCTCTCCTAACAAGGGAATGGCACAGAGCACTGCTGTGAAAGCAGCTGTCATCTTTTTTCCCCCTTAACCTTGGATAAAATGTATTAATTAACGTGTTTGAGACTTATTTTCTGCCCAACAAAAACTATTCCACATATCTGTGAGGGACCAACACAACTAATAAATCCAAATTCAATAATTTATACTTGACCGCAAGCTTACACCTTTTCAAAATTTCTGTCCACTGCCCAGATGAAATGCCCTCTTCAGAGTCTGCACCTGCTCGGTGGACAATCTTTTCAACTTTTGTGGTATCTAGCTTAGAAGCCAAATCTTCCTTACAGTCAGGAGCTGCACACCACGAAGTCTACAACATGAGTGCCCAAAGACATCCAGTTAATGCCATTAGGGTGAGAACTAGCTTTTTGGATACATCTTGTCATTTTAATCTCTTTCACCACCTGCGCATAACTCAGACTTATTTCATATCCTCCCAAGCTGCAACCACGGTAAGAGACCAAGCCAGATCTTCAATCTTACCATCATTTTCTCCACAATTACTGCAACTGGTGTGCCGGAGGAGACTGGCTGTGCTGTGCTGCTTAACAAATGTCCCCTCACACGGTGACACAGAGGAATATGCAAGATACCCAATAACCTGCAGCTTTTCCCAAAGTGAAGTATGACTCCTGCATATACCCTTTTAAATCGCCTTTGATGATGGCTCCCTGAAGGGGGTATAATATGTGAGAAAGTAACAGACAGGCACCTGCAAGACCACAGAGGTTATAAAGGGTTTTTTGTTTGTTTTGATTGGGTTTATTTGGTTTGTTGTTGGTTTGGGGGGTTTGTTTGGGTTCGTTTGGTTTGTTTTGTTTTCACAAATGTGGCAGAATTGACCCACAGAAAAAAGACAGCCCTTGCAAATCAAACTCTCCCTTAAATTTCTCTTAAAAGTTAAACTTACTCTATCTGTAGCATGACTTCTTAGGGTAACTACAAGATGCTTGTAAGTCTAAAATCACACTATTTAAGTGCATGGAAAGTAATTTTCTAACAAGAAAAAAACCTTTCATTTTGGAATTGATTAAAGAAATGTTTGCTATTTTTTCCCACCTTCAGAATAGCACACAGGATATATTTATTTAAACCAAATTTTATATTTTTCAGTAGATATATTGTTATGGCATTGCTATATTATTCAATAGTGCTTGATCAAATAGTCTTCTGTGAATCATTTATTACAGTATTTCTGGCAATTTTCTCATTTCTCTTCCAAGGGTTTATATTCACTGCTGGTAGTGCACAGGAAAGTAGGTCACACTGTGCAGCCTGTCATTAATAAATCTCAGCTTAAATGCTGCAAATTCACTTACCAGTAGTCAAATAGCACACAAATAATAAAAGTAAAAAGTACTTCTGTCTACAATGACTAAAACAACCACCAAGGACACACCAATCCCAGCCGTTAAGCAATTTCTACAATCTGGGAGGAAACAGAGTAAAACCCTTCGAGAGAGGAATGGAATGACAGCTTATGTATATTTAGAGATAGAAATAATTATAAAACCATGACCTGTCTTCAAGAAGTCATTAAAAAGTTTCAGCTCTGCTCGCCTGAGATACTGCAGGGGCCAATTTCATTAAGAACCAGCCTTCCACTGCTGAAGTGTCAGGATGCCATTTACAGTTCCGTTCCAGCAGACTATCACATAATTAGAGCCTCTCGGTTTCATTAGGCAGCTTGCAGACGGTGCTCATCAGAGTTCGGGATGAGGCTGGGACACACACGGGACTTTGGCCAATGCAGATGCCAATTTCCTGAGCCAGCAACATCGTTCCCGGCTTTCCTTGAGCCACAAGCAGCCAGAAGCAGGGACTGCACATTCAGTAGTCAGTGCTGCTGAACAGCCTGTGCTTGCAAAAAACAACTGGGATTGAGGACAAAAAGTTGTGTTACAAAAGACAAGAAGAAGTCCAGGATGAAGAGGAAACCCAGAGAAGCCCGGGGAGTTCATCCCACACTTGCTGGTAGTCTTCCTCACGGGGAGAAAGTCATTCAGCATCACGAATGCTGCCTTGGCAGGCAAAGAGGCACCACAGTATCTCAAAATTGCCTGCTAGAACTCCATCACCAAATTAGTTTGCTAGGAAGATAATATCATAGCCAGGCACCTTGCACTGGGTCAGACCTTAATTCAGTGATAGAAATGGATTTCTCATTTCTTGAACTACGTCTCATTTTCTCTAGAAATCTTTATTCTCACTCACCCATGGAAAAATTTAGTTGGCATCCATCTCCATGTAGCCACAGACATAGCAAGACACATTGCTACCAAAGAACCCAAATTATTTTGGAAGATAAAATTAATGCAAAAAAATTGCATTGTTTTTCTAGCATTAAATTTTGCACGACCTCTAAACCCAAAATCAAAGTTCCTGAACAGTAAATGTAATGACTAGATAAAAGACTGGAGAAAGCAATTAATTTTTAAAGCTTTGATGGAAGTGGATATACGAAATCTTGCTTCCATATTTTACGTACATTTAAAAAATATTTAAAACTCTGAAATGGGAAAATAAGATACATCTGATTCAGAGACTCTGCAGCCACATCTATAAATAGCAGTTTCTCTCAAACTTTTATACAGTTTAACATCTTGGATCTGATTCACAAAACTAGGTACGTATTTTATCTTTATAGCATACTTGAAACTGTGAAACACTGATCTATAGATGCAGTTTAAGTCAGCTCTCTGTACATATAAAAGTGTTTTATAGGTGTGACAAGTGTTCTATCTTTGTCTGCAGTAGTCCTTTAGCAAAAAAAAAATCAGCGCTTGCAATAAAAACTACCTCTTGGCTAGACAGAGCAGTTATTTACATTGATTCACAGTGACAAGGTGCAGACTTGGCCACCACCACTTCCCTTCAGGACAAAAGTAATAGAAATAACTATTTCTGGAAGATTTAAGGTTGGCATAAATAGTCATCAATAACCCATACATTTGGATTTGACAGTATTTGTGAAAGTGTCAGTAAGTTCATTTTCACCTCTAACGCTGTGTACATCAAACTACATCAACACCTACCCAGCAGCAAGCTGCTATCCGATACCTTTTTAGTAAGGTCACAAACCCATTGCTTTTGAACGGAGTATGCCCAAGATTTGATCTAACTTCCATCTTTACAAACTTCCCATTTAATTTCCACGCCACAGGGACTACTTGAAGAGTGAAGACTACTTCTAGAGAAGTTGTATGACCAGATCCTTTTTAGCAAACAAAGAGTACACCCTGACAAGTACATCTATTCAAGCTGTTATGTATCAAGCAGTGTTAAATCTTTAACTGAAAATACAATCCCATCTAATAATTTTACCTTCACCATAGACCTTAGCTTTTCAACTTAAACCCATGATTTAAATTTCAAGGCATAAAACCCATAGGTAGTACACTAGACACTACACGAGAGACAACCAGTCACACTTAACAAAGACTTCAGTTCCACTTCAGAGTGGAGAATGGCAGCTGTCTTTGAAAATCTGAGAAAGAAACCAAATGACATTTTTAAAAATGCCCAGGAGTCGTGCTGGCTAAAACTCAGAAGCCTGTTTTACTTCAGCTGCCAGTTGGGAAACTTTTCTAAAAGTACCCAGGGATCTGAGAAGATAAAAAAGGTGGTGTTTGTAAAACATGGTATAAAAATACAAATACGCTTTTAACAAAATCCTTTGCTGCCTTAGCACCGCAATGTACAGGCAGGGTGTTTAACCTGTATTTGACAATAGCCAACTGCAGTGTTACAATGCACTTCTATTTCTATAGCCCAACGTAAGGTTTTAATTACAAGACATGAGCAGTAAGTACCATAAATCCTTTGATCCACTCAGAGAACAGACTGAGCAAAGAGCTCAAATCCAGTTGACCAAATCTTGAGTCCCACAATATTTTTCTTTTCTTTTTTTTTTTGTCTGTCAGGTTTTATCACCATATTTTCTGCTGCTTCAGATCCCCTGATCACGCTGTGCCATGCCTACAGGGCACACATTAATTGTCCCTCTGAACTGTGATGAATGAAGCACCTTTTATCCTGCTATAATTCCATTCCACTGATGTTACACAGAGTCAAAAACTTGAATTCAGCACTAACCAGTATGGTCCTCCAGCAAAAATCTTTCACGGTCATTAACATTAGCATGGGTGTCATTAGCAGCTGGGTGTCATGTCATGTTTTTCTGTTCCACACTGAAGGAAGGGGCAGAAAGATTCCAGTCACAGATTTTACTCCAAAACCAAAGATGTAGCTTATGAGCTCTCCTGACTGTATTGGGAATGTCTTGTCCCCCTCTTCAGCTATGCTGAAGTCACTCTCTCCCAAACCAGGCAAATCACTTCAGCAGGTGGGAGTATTTCCTCCCTTTCCCCTCACCCAGTTAGGAAACACTTATTGCTTATTTCTGTTTCACAGCAAATCTATTTCCCTTCTTGAAAATTACAAACTCAAGCTGCATTTTCAGACAGGATTCCCTGAGCAAGCACATTATCCTTAGAATTAAAATCAGTGACACGTAAAAACAGATCAAAACTGAACAAACATAACCAGTTTGTATTTTTTAGATAGCCCTTTCATCAGCACAGTTGATATTGTCACTAAAAACATGCCACAGCACTGTCAAATTTTCGCATTTTCCTTCTCACATGCAACTCCAAATCACAAACCAGTCGGAAAACAAAACGAAACAAAAACCAAAAGGATCTCAACATCCCAGTTTGCCAAGAACATATCTGACAAACAACTGTCACAAACAGTGCAAAAAACTACTTGTTCTGCCTTACCCAAAGCATGAAGTGGGTAGCTAAGTCCCAAATATTTCTGCTAACCCAGATTAGAGATACACATAAGAAGGAAGATATAAGAAAGAACATTTTCTTTCACATGCAGAGTTTACGGAATCCAGTATGTATTGTCAGAGTACAGGCGCAAGGATGTAGGGGCCAGGGGAAAGAATTCCAATTGCACTTCATGTTGTTGTTGTTCCATATATCCTAGGTTGACATTTCAGTAGCTTCAGCTATCAAAGTTCAGTGTACTCATTGTACATTGCCTGTATTTCCTCATCTTTTTTAGAGGAAGAACAATAAATCTGTAACCCTCAGGTTTTCAGAAACACACTTGATTTTTATTAAGGGAAAGAATACTTAAAGGCCCATTAATTTTAAACACAAAGGAAATTATTTGGGGGGGGAAAGACAACTACTACTGCCAGACAGGGGCCATGAGATGACAATACTGGCAAAATGAAGATGAATGGAACTGGATTAGAGAGAAGCAATTTTTAGCCAGGTATTTTAAAACAAATTCATTTACATATTTAACTCCAGTATTCTACAACCAGCAGGAAGAGGATAACAATTTGCTAGTGTTCAATACCTTTTTCCTTTTCCTTAAAGGTTAAAGCAGCATGAGCACTTAACTGAATCAGCTAATAAAAAACCAGTCAGAATTCTAGACATGGTAATACTACAGCTAAAAGTTGCAGATTCCTTTTTATGTTTCTAAAACTTTTTGTTTTGTTTCTAAAATGCTACTCTATACTGTAACTACTCAGCTTTAGGGCTCAAAGGGGTCATCTTAGGAGGCTTTTTCTTTTTTATATTCTTTTCTTTTCTTTTTTTTTTTTTAATGTAATGTCTCTCCTACAACATTCGGTTGAAATTGCAAAATCATTCAAAATACTACATTTGCAACACTTTCTCATTACTGAAAGCTCAAAGAAACCACCTACATTACAACTATGCAAAGTCCTTGCTAAGTCCTACTGCACAATGGTTACCCTTGTTTCCTGTACATTGTCATCAGCATCAATGACAGCAAGCTGCAAGAAAATAAGCAGCTATATATGTCCTCGTTAGCAGTCAGTGCTGCAGGAATGAAAGATGCACTGAGTAGATAGGCTGGCTTCAAAGCGCCGAAATGCTTCCAGGCTATTCCTGCTGTTGGCTTTCGTTCTCAGAGTTGTTAGCTATTCCTTCTGTTGTTTACACTAAATATTCATTAATAAGACAAGACATAAGTTTATTTTATCTTAGTTTGCCAAAAATGAGGGAAAACATCCAGACAAAGATAAAACATGGAATTAGCGGAAGTCACAGACAACTATTATGCTGAATTCAAAAACTGAGTGAGCCAGGCAGAATGAGGAAGGGGAGGAGAGGGGGGAACAAAAAAAAAAATCACCTTTGTCCATAGAAAGGAATTCAGTAAAAGATGTTTTAGCAGAGCCTCAGGATTGCCTCTTCCTCTCCTCCTATTGCAGTCCTTTCGCTTTTTTTGGGGTGTTTTTTTTGCTTCGCTTTTTTTTTTTTTAATGGTTATCAAGGAATTATGGTACCATAGTTTATAGTTTGAAGCAAGTCTGAAGCATGCCATTTCCTTAAGAGGAACTTGCTTTCAGGTAAGCTAAAGCTCAATCTTCCCTGTTATATCAAATCACACAGAAGAAAAAAGACATCAGATCTCTCAAACACTATTGTCTGAATCAAGGCTACTGTACTGTGTCAGCATCACGGGGCTTTGTACACTGGACAGATTTTAACTAGAGGGTCACTGTCTCCTGAAATGTCCTTGCCCTCCTCAGGTCAGCTTACAGGTCCCCTTTCCAGGCTCTCTCGGTCAACTTCTCCCACAACCTCCCAGACAATTTTTCCTTGTGCTGAAGGTAGACACTTCAGTCCTCTCTTGAGAGCAACTCAAGTCCCGCTTTCTAGTTGAAGAGCAGCATTTAACAATAACAGATCTGAACGTTGTTAGTGAAAAAAAGATGTAAAAAGTCCACCTCCAACAAAGGAACCACACCAAGTGCTGCTATTTCCCTCCAAAACAGAGGTGCTAGGCCTGGCAATCATTTTCTGCTTAATGTCTCAGCTGCTCAGCCAAGCATCTGTAGGACACAAATTTCATCATAGTCTTCTGTTAAAAAAAAAAATTAAAAAAATCCAAAATTAGGTACCAGACTGCTGAGATTTTCAACATGAACAGCTGAAGTCTGGCAAAGTTATGTAGGTATATAAATGCACTCAGACTGAGTTGGGTGTTTTCACTGTTCCTTAAACAGACACTAAGTGACCAACAGTCACTATGAACTTCAGCCACAGCAGAAGGGAAAGGGAAGACAACAGCTACTTTGTATTCCTTTGTGACATTATTATAAAACTGTTTATGAAACATCAGTATGCCATACGTTAGCCTCTAAAATTCTAAGATTAAATTGTTTGCTACAGGACATACCAGAACAGAAACTGAAATTAATTCACGGGAGCTTAGCAAGCTGGTCATTTAATAAATCCTTCTGGGTCGACTACTCAAATTCACACAATTACTCAGATCACACCCACATCTCCAGTACGTGATTAATTATTTGCCTAACGCTAAGGAAGAGCCAAGGGGCACGGTCAAGATGACTTCCCAGTGACTTGCAGGCTGCTGATGCCCAAGAACCAAGAAGTTGTGACAGTTGGGCATCTTCTAGACGACTGAAAAGCGGTACTGGGACACTCTGGAATTTTCTGCTACCTGTTCCTGCTTCCATGTTAGCTGACGGAAGACCCTGTATATATGTGTGTATGTATATATGTGCGTGCTGTCACGCAGCGGAAGGGAAGGCACAGGTAACTTTGCTCACGCCACCTGCACAGAGAACCACCGGCTCCCACCTTCAGGGGTTGGGGTGTCACATGCTCCGCACCCCCAAGCAGGAAAAACACCCGTGACAAGCCTGGTGCGATCGGCTCCCTCCTCGCATGGAAGTGGAAAACACGCGTGACCAGGTGGCGGGAGGACCCAGGCAGGGCGGAGGCCCAGCGCGACCCCGGCCGTCCGGGGTGCGGGGAGCCGGGCTGCTGCCGGGTTCGCTCCCCCGGGCTGCAGCCCGCCCAGCCCAGCCGCTCGCCGGCCGCATGCACGCAGGCAGAGCTGGGTGACATAGGCGTAGTAGGACCAGCAGAGGATGCTGGAGATGAAGAGCACCGGCACCCAGTACAGCAGCCGCTGGCAGCGCCGCCGCACGCCCCCCCAAGCGCCGGGCGCCCCGGCTGGTGGCGGCGGCGGCGCTGCCGCCATCTTCCCGCACCGCATCCCGGCCG
>VWYH01002435.1:343783-413209 GCA_013399365.1 Pampusana beccarii | reverse complement strand
GCCCCGGCCCCTCCCTCCGCGCTGACAGGGCTCTCCGGCGCGGCAGGGCCGGGCCGGGCCGGGCCGCTCCTCCCACCGCCCGCCGCTCCCCCCCGGGGGCCGGGGCAGGGCAGGGGGAAGGGCCGGCCGAGGGGCCACAGCGTCCGCTCGGGGTCCGGCTGGCTCCGGACGTCCCGGGCCTGGCGGGGAGGGAGACGTTCCGCTGGTGCCCGTGGGGAGAGCGGGCAGCACTGCCTGGAAGCTTGGGGCCGGCCCCGGGGCAGCTCAGCTCGCTGGACAATGAGTACGTGCCTCGGGCAGCCGGCAGGTGCGGGAGCCTTTGGGTGCTACGTGGCTGCAGGCGCCCATGGCTTCTGTTCCCGCTGAGCTCCGGCTGCCCGGCACAGCTTTTCCGCCTCTGGAATGGGGACCGAGACCCTTAACTGCCCTTGGGAATACTTTAAAACACTTGGTTAAGAAAAGCGCTGCTCTATTTGCAAATAACGTTTCGGAGTGACACGCAACGAACAACAAGTGTGCCAGAGGGAGGCCTCGGTGGCCGGCCCTGCCCGTGGCGGGTGTTTGGCCAAGGGAAGGTGGCAGAGGGTTGTGCTGACTCACTTTCCCGATGAGGCTTCACATTACAGCCATCGCAACCGAACGCTTGTGGAATGTCATAGTAAACCCAGGCTGCGTTGCAGTAGGTGCACCCAAATTGTTGCTGAATTATCGTTCCAGAATTAGAAACGCAGAGCGCGGCCCATAGTATTTCTGCAATCTGCTAGAGTCTCTCACAGCATTGGCGGCGCCGTAGGTAGGAAAGAGCTGGCTGATTAAAATGTGTTAGGGCTTGGAAAAAAGGCTTGTATAAGGTTACACACAGGAGACTACGCGTGAAGCTAAGTAATCACAACCTGGAAGGCGTACAACTGCCATAGATTAAGAAACAGGCCGTGAAAGAGAAAGAACTGAGAGAGAATATATGACAAAAACAATAGTAGGTGTACTGCCAGGTTCCAGCCAGGTTCCAGAGTACCAAACGGAGTTGCTAGTGTGTTTATTGAAGAGCCAGAAAAAGAAGTTGACCGTATGGCTGCAGTGTTTTTATGTAATGCAAAGTTACTCGCCCCTCATTAGTGTAAGACGGGGCCAAGGAATTCCAGTTAGCCACGATGAACCATGTGAATGAGCAACACAGAATGATGTGTTGAGAGGAATATTACACATCCCATGGCAGTAAATGATCTTTGCCTAGTCAAGAAAAAGACTCATATATCACTGTGAATCGCTCAGTGAAACCATCTCCACAACGTATAGTCATTATAGAAGAGAAATGAACATAATATGATGCCATCGAAAGGATGGAATATAATAATTTAAGAAAAGCTTTTGCATTATGGGGAATTAAGTATTATACATTAAAAAAAGTAGAGATATAGTGAATCTTATGGAAAAACTAGATTTGCCATTACTACATACTGTATTTCACAAAACAAGACGAAAGGGACCAAAACCAACATAACCAATAAGACAATTTTATTTTACCTGCAGTTAATTATGCAAATCGTCACTGAGGCCAACATCTTAATAGAACGTTTAAAGGATTTGGCTTCAGTATGTTTAATGAAAACATCCATCATTATTCTTTACAGAATTTAGAAGTATAAGGAACAAAATTACCACCACTTGAAGGTGTACCCCATGCTTTACTGGGAAAAGTTAAAAGAAATTAAGGCAATTTAATTAATTTGATGGATATACCTGACAGTGACCTCTCTCAGGTACAAAGGATAACGCATCTCATATGTTGTGTGTTCCCAGTGACACGTGGCTGTTCCATGAGACATTAGCAGCTGAAAACATAAGGTTGGATTAGTTTTCACATCGTATCAAGAGCCTATGAAAAGCTTTCTCCTATAAACCATTTCAAAATGCTGCATGTGATACTGGGCTTATTAACAGTGGCACATGCCAGGGAAACATGGTAAATAGCAGAGAAGACTTTTTAACATAGTAATTAATTCACTGAAATAATAGTTATTATGTAAAATTACGTATATAGAGAGGTGGCAGTTTGCCAGAGATGTGGGAATGAAAAGATGATGTGTTACAAAGTCCTGAAATTATATCACAGTGTTTCTGGTCAGAAGGTTTTTATTACCCCTCAAAGAAATGGGCCTGTGTAGTCCAGCTTTCTAATTTTTCCATGGCCGTTACCACCCTCTTCTCACTGCTCAGATTTCTCAATAATAAGAATTTTCTTATTTAGTATGCTAATAATCACATTAATAATAATTATTATAACATACTCTTTACCAGAGCTCCAAAATTATGGTCATTCTTGTACAAAACGAGGCCATTCAGTGAAATAAACAGGCAAACCTCACTTTAGTTTAGCTACGACCAAAAAGCCAGGCTTGACTGACACTCCCAATTATCTTGGAGCATCCTTTGGTCAGAGAACTGTGAAGAATCCCTGTGTCCTGCCCTTGTAGGTTCTCCCCATGGATGTGGGCTCTTCTCTACTCTTCTTCACACCCACAGTTCCTTTCTGTTCCCTCCACGACTCTCATCACTCTCCAGATGGGTCATGAGAGACCCTTTCTTCCATGCCTTTCCTCCTCCCTCTGTGGTACAACCTGCAGAAATTATTTTTTTTTTTTTGCAGAACAACTCAAAAATGAGCATATCCAAAGGAGCATTGCGTTATAGCAGAAGTAAATCCTGGGATAATGTAAACCGTAGGTATTCATGGACACATTTCCCAAATGACTGTACTCAGGCAGCCCCTCTCTACAACAGGAGAGGTTAGCTGGGGCAGAGTTTATTCGTGCTTGTATTAAACGTTCGCAAGAAAATAGTAGTGGAAACAAAGGTAATTACAGACTTCTTGTCAGGAGCTGGGTTGAAGGCAGCTGGGGTTTGAGGAGGAGGCTGGAGTGTCTGGCAAATTGAAATAAAATGTTCTTGTCATAAATGGCACCACTCAGTTTTTCCCCTCAGGCAAGGTATATGCAAGGTATTGCTGGTGGATTTTTGTTTTTTAAAAGTGTCTTTTCTGGGATACATTTCTTACATTACTATATCTGACTATTTTCTGTATCAGGTTGTGCAACCTCGGTAGCGTGAAGGGCATTTACAAGAAGCGGCTGCCACCTGCAGCTCCAGGGCTGGGCGTTCTCCTGCCCAGCTGCTGGAGCCCAGCCCGAGGACCTGGTGTCTCCGTCCCAGGCTGGTGGATGTGGCCGCTGCTTTGCCCCTCAACCAGCATCAGTTTCAATAGCACCTACATATAGGACTTGCACAAGTACTGACAGCCAAGTTCCCCTCTCTCCTTTGGCTGTCAGGGCTCGGTGCTTGCTGCATTTTGACAAGGTCCTTGTCCAGCTCATCTTGCTGAAACAGGCATCCTCCTTTCCACATACTGGTCAGTCTGGCCGGGCAGGTTGTTCCCTGCTGTTGTCTTTGTGAGCTTTGTTCAGTGGTTGGGTTTGTGCCTCTTCGTGTTTGGCTTCTCCCCTTCTCCTTGTCATCCCGCTTGACAAGGTCCTTGATCAGATGATGCTAACAAAGCAGGCGCTCTCTCCTTCCACATGCCTTGACAGGTAGATTCCAGCTGGGCTCAGATACAGAAGTGGAGAGCACAAACAGTGTCTCTTTCTAAAGGAAGTCATCTTGGTACCCTAGCATGCAGTGCTAATTAAAAACTACTCCTGGGCGAGTCCAGGGGGCTCCGCTTTGTTGAGCCACCTTTAGGTAGAGAACTACACTGTGGTTCTAATTGCTGACATTAAGAGTTCTTTGATATTTAATTTATCATCAGATCACGCTGCATGCCTACAGTGCTCACTGTACATGGATAGCTGTTAACAGCATTTTGGTGCATTTAAGAAGGAAGAAACTGTACTAGGAATTCTGATGTTAGTAAGATGTCCATCTAGAACAGCAGTAGAAGGTTTGTACACATCTAATGAAGTTATACAGATGTCTTGAATGTATTTTAGTAAGATGTGATAAACAGGTCCCGATAATCAATCTCATAAAGTGATGGCAGCAAAATAAAAGGAAAACTCAAGCAAGGGAGATGTTTAATATACGGCAGAGAAAAAATTATCTGTTATTGATAGTTTAGCATAGAGTCTCTTCAGAGCTCAGTTTTGTACCAGTTTGAGAGGTCATAAAGTTTCAAAACAATAACAATAAAAAAGTTAATGAGCCACAAAAGCGATTATGTAAATTAACAGTGTTCTTAATGTATATGTGATTTGAATACCACAGTACTGCAGTAAAAGAGCATTTGTCAAGGAATTACTTCAACATTCATTTAGCCTCTTGCAGATTTAATATCCAAGGGCGGCCACAGATGTTCACATTTACTGTCCATTCATAGGTTATGATGAGTAGCGGGAAATACCATATGTGTATCTAGCTCATTATATTTCAGCTATAAAATTACACTCAGCCCTTAAGACTGCCATTAAAACAATTGAGTGTGGAAAAATAAGACTTCATTTTGTTAGATCATTTTAAGATCTCACAGATTTACTGTGCTAGAACAGTTTGAAAATGATAAAGCATGACTCATAATATTATAATAACTTTCTGATGATTTTAAGCACAGTATTTCTTTCATTATTTGTTCAATTAAAAAAATCTCCGAATAATTATGTGAAGAATACAGGGAGTGATAAACACACAAGCAAAATGCTCTTAATTTATTAGTATTTTTTCAGAGAACCTGACTGGGAACTAACAGCTTATAGCCTCTGAACATCTCCTCTACGTAAGCAATCTGATAGGGTGGAATACTTTCTCCCCCACCAGGTCCCACATATTCAGTGGAGCAGCAACAGGAGGAGGGACAACGGGACAGGACTATAAATATTTGCTCTCACACAAACGCAATAAACATCCCAGCAGCTAGAAGCAGGAATACATGGAGACACAGACACACAGCACTCATTAGGTAAAACAGTGGCTCTATGGGGATGCTCTCTGACCCTCATGACAGTGACTGTGCTGTTTGCTTTTCTGCAGAACGTTTGGGTGTTGGACCACACTTAGCACTCATAGAAAAAGAAATCTCTCTGCAACATCTCTGGCATAAGACATCACTTAGAAAACGTATGGTGCGTCCCAGCTGGACACAGGTACCATCTGGGTGTAGTTCGTGGCTCCCAGCTACGTGAAAACAAGCAGCTTAGCAGCCTGTCCAGTCTCAGTCCAGCTGTCAGATGTATTTTAATGGAAGGGCTGGCCCAGACGTATTCATCTTCTTGCTCTCCCTTCATTCTAGTTAGGTACGTAATTATTTGCAGATGTTTAGATACCTAACTGTTGTCATATGATTATTCTTTTTTTCTTGCTTTTCCACCATGTGGAAGCCTCTCCACAGGAGAGGCTCATTTAACAATTTTCCAAGATTGAAATCCTTCCTGGAATTTCTTGATTGCTACCCCTGGATTGATACTACTGTATTTGTCAGCCTGCCTTCAGGGAAGTGGTTTAAAGTCCTATTTGGGCTTATCACTCACCCACCATTCTGTCGCTTTCAGCAGTAATTTTTTCATTGTGTTTTTTTTTCCCAGATGCATTAGTCTTGGAGTTTTCATTCCCCTGCTGCTTCCCCTTCTACCGCTCAAGGTGGGAAACATGGGAAAAAATTAAACCAGTTCTACTGTACCTGTCTCTGCTTAGGCAAAAATCACAACCCCCTGAGTGGAAAGCCCCTGAAGAGCGGCATGCACAAAACCTCATCCCATCTAGTACCATCCCATGCTGTGTGCACCTATCCACTGGTTTCTGCCCTTTGGAGAAGTTATTTGGCTTAACGGTTGACTCCAAAAGTAGGCATCTAAATGTAAAACTGCCAGTCTGACAACCTTTTTCATTTTTTTCAGGCCAGGGTTCTCCTGCAGACAATTTAAACGCACTTTTACTGGTTAATGCTCTGAAATGCCGTGACAGAGCTGAACCGTTCAATGCCTTGGTCACACATCCAGGTTTGGCCATTGTCCAGGATGAGATACCCGCTCATGTTCACACTTTCTATTGCTGGGAGTCCTCAGAATACGTCTCCGCACAAAGTGCAGCAACAGCCACAATTTCTCTCTTCCCACTTCCCACTGAAATTGTTTTAATTGCCAGGCTGTATGCCAGTTTTGGCAATTTGTCCACTGCCATTATGAAATAATATAGAAAAGGATGGAAGGTTTGGAGGACCAGAGCAAGTAAAAGCTTCAGCAGCCTTTTAAGGGCATCTGCCCAAAACAGGCTCTTCTGGATTCCAGTCCCTGCTCCTTTCCAAGTGCAAGGGCATATTCTCTTCACAAGCTTTGTTATCTCTGACAAGAAGCATAATTTGATAGCAACAACCACAGCAGCTCGAGTACCCCTGAATCCAGCCCGCAATTAGCCTGCTCTTCATTTCTGCTCCAGGTAATATATTTCCACCCCTTCTCATTGCTGTCCCCATCACTTTTGGAACAGGGTGCTGTTTTTGTGGAATCACATCCATTCACACGTGTGGAGGTTTTTGCTGTGTTACTACCCGAGTCATCTCATCCCCCTGTCACACACGTGCTACTGGCCAGGAAAGAAGGAGCAGGAGAATGCGCGGCTCACAGGAGCAACATCGTACACGTCCCTATAGTCAGTGGTTAACTCGTTTAGCTAGTTTGCCAATTTAAAAGAGTTTGTAGTATTTCTGGATCTCGTGCAATTCTCTGCATGTGTTTTTCAGTGACTACCTTCAGGCTCGGTATTTTACTGCAGAGATTTGAATACTTGAAAGTTTATTTTTACAGCACTACACTCTTTTGAATCTAGGTTGGAGCTTCTGAATCAGGGTTACAGTGAGTTCAAGTTCATTGTTTCAAACCAGAACTTACAACTTCAGGCAAATCACCTAAACCCACTTCACAGTAAAACCACTTATTAAAAAAACTGTGGTGTTTAGGTATGTCTGCTTAGAAAGGAGAAGGATTATAAGTTTATCGTCAGAAGAAAACTGTAAATGAAGTTACTTGCAATGGATAGCTATGAAGCAGAAACTGGAAAAGTTCCTGTGTAATTATATTAATTTCACTTTGTTTAAGTTATGGTGGGCATATAAATAGGTAACTTAGCTCTGCGTACTTTAAAAAACAAAACCAAACCCAGGAGTAATAGTTATTTGTTTACATTGAATAAACACAAACCTATTACTAAAGCTTAAATATGTTTAGTATTTTGCTGTTTCTGTGCATGTTTATATAAATAAAATCACATATTTTATATTAACATTTTTCAAGTGGATACTAATATTTTTACGGAACACTCCTAGCTAATAATCATCTTCCGCTGTGGGAGGAATTTGTAAGTCAAAGTTGTGGTAAGAATTAACATTACCCATTCAAGATTAAAGCACACCCCCATGTATTTAATTGTGTTGGAAAAATAACATAATATATCCAAGGGCACCATCTGCTGACAGGTTCAGGGTGCCAAATGCTTTCATGGATTTTCAGATGTAGGGAAAAATACTGCACATTCAGACCTCTCATATTTTAGAAAACATTCATTTTAGTTTTGGCTCAATTTTAAGGAGAGTTCAGTCTTGGTATTGCTACAAATTAGTTTTGAGATTAATTTTTTGAATAGTGAGCTCCTGGGTCTGTTTCTTTGCCTTTTGCAAATATTGGTCAGGAGTTGTTTTGCTAGAAACTGTCTTGAAAGTGTCCTCAGAGGGACAAGGCAGCAAAACACCTCATTAGGTAAAGAATATTATGCAATGTTGAATCAAAGCAAAGTGAAAAATTAATCTATCATTTTTTTCCCTCATTTTGCTTCAGAGCATCCTTATCCCTGATCATATTTAGGTGGAAAAGAGATCAGATAACTACAGAAAACCAGGCAGTATGACCAACAACATGCCTCAAGTCACTATTGAATAGTATTTCTTTTTTTCAGGCTGTTAACTTTCTTCTGTGGCACAGAATACATGCTCTTGCAGCGCGTGTAATTTGTATCGACTTAGTGTCAAAACGCGTGAGGAAGGAAACTGCCAGTGTGACTTTAAGCATCAGAAGATTAGCAGGGAGCAGCTTGCACAACGGGGTATTCTGCTGGCAAGGTGGAATTCGTCAGAGCTCAGACCAAAGCTGGTATCACAAAGCCACCCAAAGCTGCAGGTGTGACAGTTTCCATCTCATCACAATTTACAGCTGCTCTGGGCACCACTGGGCAGTTCATATGCATCCACTGAGTATCTTCTTACATTCTTATTTTCTTAGCTTACAGAAGAGAACAAGAACTGGTTTTACTATCACATGACTCAGTTGCAGTGTACACGTTTTCTCTGCTGCCAGGAATCTGTCAGATTTTGAACAAGGTTTTCTGGAGCACACTGACTGCTGCCTGTCCGAAGGGTGCCTCCAGAGCAGATGGCGTGTCCCATTACCCTGCTTTGTTCTCACCTGTCTGTCCTTGTACTTCCAGCTCTTTTAAAGAGAATTCTGTGGCAAGAAAACAAAGCTATCTAAAGAAATTACTGAAAGAAGCCCAAAAGTCTAATTTTTTTGTCATGGTCTAATTCAAAGCACTTGTACGTTCATGTTACACAAAAAAAAGGTTTTTTTAATGACAAAAGAATTTTAATGATATACACTGCAAAGAAAATTATTTCCAAGTGAATTTATTTTGAAAGAAACAAGACTATCATATGCATATATTCATATTTATATTAAATAACTTATTATTAAACATGAGAAAAAATACTCTTAAAAACTAATCTGCCACTTTCACATTCCATCTTATATTAAGTGTCTACAGTTAGGAAATATATAGAAAAAAGATAAAATTGTCTCAAGCCAGCCGTAAAAGCAAAGTGCACTGTTGCCTTGGGCAGTGGAGGAGCTGGATGATGATGGTGCTGCTGCTTCCTCAGAGGGGAGGGTCCCTGCGAATGGGCAGCAGGGAGGGACTAGGAAGGAGGGGAACCCTGTCAATAAAGAAGCACTGAGACAGACCTACGTACCAAGACGATACCTTGAATACAATTAATTCCTTAAATGATCACACAGGGATTGCAGCTTATCCATGTTCTGTTGTGTCTTTATCCCAATTGATTTTTTTTTGTTGTTGTTGTCAGTAGTTTAAGGTGGAAATTTGTTAAGTATTTATCATTAAATACTAACTAAAGTAGCATTCTTCAAAAGCTTTCTGAACTGGCTTTTTCTCAGAAAAAGAGCCACAACACCTAGCATATATTTCTAAGAGTCCCAGAGTGGAATTTCTTAAAAAAAATCTTCCTTTTGATTTTGTTTTTTAGCAGAGATAAATCTTACTATAAATTAAACATTTCTATATGTAAGTGTACTTACACAGATGCTATACATCTTTTCTGTTCACATGTAATGTAAGATGGCATCTGAGCAACATGTGCACTAAATACAATTTTGAAACGTTTGCTTACATGCATTTTGAGTAATAAAGGATTTAAAACCCTTATTTTGGTTATAATTTAATTGTCATACTCCACCAAATATCCGCCTTTCCAATAACAATTTACTGACATTAGTTTTAGTGTGTGTATTCAGCTAGAAATACTTCAAGGCACAGATTGTTCCTAAATAGATACTGACATTTAATGGCTAGTGAACCTTTTCAAGGAGGAGATAAATATGTATTTGTGATTGTTTGGGTTTAATTCATGCCACCTAACAATCTTGAAAGGGAGTAAGGAAAAACACTGCTGCTGAATAGCAAAGAAAAAGTTTTGGAATGAAAACTGAATGTAACAGTGTCCTTACCAATGTTTCAGTAACATCTAAACCCGAAAGGCATGAAAGGTCATGGTGCCTACCGATTGCCTGTGGTCTCCATAACCTTTGTAAGGCCTAATATATGTCTACTATTTGATGTATAATATTCAAATAATATCACTTGGTGAGTGTTGCTCTGTCTTGCTGCATGCATTCATGTTTTGTTTTGCTTTTTTGTTTGACACAAGTTATTTATCTATTTTTCAGATACTGCATTCCAAAGTAGCAAGATAGATAACTACAATTTCTATTCAGTGCCACGTCTTGCTTCATATAAAAGTGCACTATTCACAAGAAACACATGAAGTTTTACTCTACCAGAAATATACCAGTGAATTTATACATATGGCAATAAATTCTATAATAAATATTACAAAGTGTGTGTTACTTTATGTGAATTTGAATATTTTTACTTTTCTTCAACATACTGCTTGTAAGACATTTTAAAATCTGTCCCTTTTTTTTTTAAGGATAAATTAATAAACATAATAGTAAGACTTGGAAAATCTGAACATTATAGTCCATACAGTACCATTCCTAGGTAAATACCTATCATTCACATTATAACCATGGCAGCTTTATAGTTTTTAAAATAACAGCTTTGTTAGCTTCTAGGAGTTTAATTTGTGCATTCAACTCATATATAACATTTACTCATTATCAATTTAGCGCAAACTTTTAACAGTGCTCTTCTGAGAGCAAGTTCACAGTCTAAGCTGATGTGGGTAGTTTCTCTTCGTTGCCAAAACATCTGCCTACCCAGGTGTAACACCTATTTTTGTTTTCTTTTAAATGACAAACATAACCCCCCAAAATAATATTCAAAATACGCTCTTAAAAAAGAGGCTTCTGCCTCACTATCAGGTGATAGTTCGTTTTTTAAAATAAAACACTGAAAAGGAGTTATAAGGGCTGTTGATCACTACATTAAGTGGAAAAGAAGTCTCGTGTTTTCTGCTGCAGCTGGAAGATTCACAATTCACCTGGGTTAGTTTATTCTTCATTAAGATTTCACGGGAATATTAGTTCTAACCAGTGCAGATATTCCTTCTTTCTTCCTTTATCTCAGCATATCTCGTCTCCGAAATTGCTTCCATAGATCTCTGAGATGTTCACTGGTTACAGTCATCACACAAGAGTAATATTCTTTCCAACCAGACCTTGGAGTCTCCTGTGAAAAGTGAAAAACATACAATTGGAAAAAGATATTGTTCACTAAATTTCTTAATATTACATTAAATTTGACTCAGACTCATACAAACTAGATACATGTTCTAATATTAAAACTGTGAAAGATCAAATACTTGTATGGCTCAGAAGCACTTCTGTAAAATAAGAGTTATAAATCCATAGACAGGTTAAGTATTCCAAATGCATCCTCACCTCACGGCACACAGTTAGCATTCAACAAAGAGCCTGTGTATAGTAAAAGCTGCAAGAAAGGATTTCCTCTTTATTCAGGTATGTCCTGCTCTCTCTCTAGTTTTGTTTCTTGCTTCTTCACGTTGACCCTGGACTAAAAAAAGTCACCTCTAACACCAAGTAAAAAGCATAGAAAATTATTGATATTTATGAAACTGGAGCAAAAGCCAAATACAAAATAGGTGGGTGATATGAAAAGCTTCGTTATAGGAATATATATAGGAATATAATCCTAAACTGCACTCTAGTTCATTGACATTAGTAAGTGCCCAATGAAAGGAGAGGAATATTGGCCAAAGGCTGACCTGGGAGAGCCGCTGGACTCTGTGCTGTCTGTAGTTACCCCTGGATCTCATTATTTTTTCTGCTATTCCTACCTTCACAAGCCTGTTTTGATAGCAAGTACAGAAAGATGGAGAGGGGCTAACTATTACATCAACTGGGGAACAAAGCTAAATAAGGAACAGGAATTTTAACTGTAGATGAGTCAGAAGGATTTACAAGTGATTTTAAATTGTCATCCATCTTAGAAATTAAGTCCAATATCTAGATGTAAATGGTTACCACGTCACGGTGAGAGATTGTCTGTTTTGGTTGAACTGAGTGAAGAAGTTAAAAATATTGTGACATTGCACTATATTAAAACCAACCATTAGAGAGTAAAGCCCACTTTCCATTTATTCTTGTTACTCATCTTCTATAACTAAAAAGCATAGAACATGATGGGGAAGTTGTAAATATTCAGGAAACAATCTAATCCACAGCAGTGCATAATCGAGACTTTAAATGAAATATTAGAAATGATACTTACATGAATGCATTATTTAGTGGAGATTTATAGACAATCTTACAAAAAGATGCATTACTTGCAAAATGCATTGCATTATTTAACAAAAGCACAGTCAGTTGATTAATCAGTGCTTTGAGATACACATTTATTTTTTCTTTTATGAAACAGGTTCAGAGAAATGTTCGTGAAAATCAGTAAAAGAAACACTGAAGTACATTAAATGTTCATCTACTTATTTCTAATGGATGCGTTGTTGTTGTATCTACTCTCAGTGTACAAAATCCATAGAAAGAACATTATACCCACATACTCTGCAACGCCTTCACATTTCACTGAGACATTTTCCTCCCACTGTATCTGGGTATGCTTTTAAGGTTCTCCCACTGCATAGTGTAGATATACTATTATTAAACCTTACAAATCTCTATGTGTATTTTTTCCCCACTTTACTCCATCTCAGCAAATGAATGAATGAATTTATTGCCTGAATTCAGATCTCTGTCAAGGTGTCGTATGTAAACTTGATGCTTTTACCACAGGCTCTCCTTTTGTCATCGAGCTAATTTTATTAGGCTTGATGATGAGATATTGGCTTCTTTTGTGCCACTGCATTTTCTTCCACTTGGTCACATACCCTTCACTGAAATTATTAGGGGAGCATCATGTCTGTATAGCATTTTGCCAGTTTTCTGTGACAGCTGTTCTGTGTCTTGAAAAATTTACAGTTTACACAATACTTGATATACAAATACAATGTAGGTTGTAGCAGAATTAGTGGGGACAAAAAGACAAAGTACTCCTAAAAAATATTTTTAAAAGACATAAGAAAAGAGGAAAGGACGTTTTGAGAGCCAAGTGTTGCAAAGAGACGAAGTTACATAAAATAAAAGCCATGAATTTCCTCTTACGGGACTGGTGAGTTGGTTTACTAAAATGTTGTTTTAACTATCTCATTAGTCACTTACACTTCCCATTAACCAGGTGGAGAAACCAGATGGTTTGTTTGTTAAGATGGAATTTCCTTTTCTGTTCCTCACATATTACTACAAATGCTTCAGTATTTGGGTTATACTTATGAAAAGGAAGTATAATTTAAAAAAATGTTAATAGCTAATCAAAATAATAACTAAATAATCCTATGGATGCTAAATGCTAGATGCAGGAGAAGAGCATATGCAGATCAAACAGAACTCTTGTCTTCTTTCTAGGAGGACAAATCAGCTGCGTAAGCCTGGACATGCCCCAAGCCATCTTTACTGCCGCATTTCAGAGAACCAGCCTGTTCAACAGTTGTGACACTTCACTGAAAAAAAATGGTCCGAATAGTCCCGAAGAACACAGTTTGTGATTCATGACATGTTGTGGCATGGGAATAGGTCAATAGTTCAGATATATTCCCTCTCTCTTACCTGTCTTGCACAGGGGTCTACAAAAGGAAAATATTAGTGGGACTGGAGAGCTGGTGGGCTCCAGGCTGGGTAAACAGACCCCACCTCTCATCCTTACAGATTCAGATTTCACACTGTTGCTGGAAACCAGCCATCGCCCCAGAATAAAAGGATCCAAGATTCTTTGTTTTCATGCCATGCTGTTTGAGAGTGAGGGAAGAAAGACTGGAACCAGAGGCCCGGCGCACTCAGTGGCATACAAGTGCTCAGAGAGGCGCAGCATAGGAAAGAGGAGGATTCAGAAGGTCAGATGCCAATATGATGAGGTATGGAGGCATCTATGGCTATTCAACAAAAAATCTCAGCTTAATATTGTGCCTGAGAATTAAAAACAGCGGAGGAACAACAGTCAAACCCTCCTGGCTCAAGAGCACACAAGATGTGTTGGCTGCCCCCCAGGTCCACTCATGGGGCCTTGTTTGTCATGGTTTGCATATCTCTGTTCCTCCCTTCTGCACAATAATACATCTGTACCTACATTAATTGTTAACGGCCTTCCTAGCAACTGCTGAAAAGTCCACAAATAAAACCAGGAAAAAACTGCTGGCACCAAAACCTTAAATGGCAAAAGAACAAACTCTTGCTTTATGTAAGAAGATAAATGTGTACTGACATGTTTCTGCTGTGTCCACCATGTGACAAACAGTTTCACAATAGTGCTAGAGTTAGGTTATGGTTGGACTCAATGATCCTGAGGGTCTCTTCCAACTGAAATGATTCTGTGATTCTGTAATACGGCTACAGAACATGCACACCCCAGTTTTTACACTGAAACCCACAGTACAATCTAACTGTAAGAATGAATATTCACGTAGTGGATATGCAGAAACAGCCATGGTCATCACATATGGGCAAAGTGCCTAGTTTTGAAAATTGCCGGTATAGCATCAACCGAGCCAATGACACAGTATTGTTTTTGAAAGTGTAACTGTATAAATCAAAATAGAATCAAGTTACTAACAGCCTCTCAGGAAGAAAAATCTGCCTCTACAATCTTAATTGATAAATACTTACTGGCTATATGTACCTGAGAAATTACTTGAAAAGTGTTCACAAGACAGACAGAAAACAGCAACAGGAACTATGAAAGAATACTTTTCCTTATTTGAAACACAGTACAAAATTACAGCTGGCTTACAAAACAGTGACAGTGCGAGTCAGCCATTGCCAGTTCCAGCATAAAATCCCATCGCTTCAGTCAAAAAACACAACATGACATTTTGAGCTACTACGCTGCTCACGGTCAGAGAACCTATTCCTGAATTTTGGAACGGAAAACAAAGCAGTGACAGTTTAACACTCAGCCATTCCTGCAAGCATGCCAGCACACTCAGACAGGGCGGCTAACACATACCGTCATTTATCTGCTATAGAGCTCCTTCCTCACGCAGGATTTGAAAGTAGTGTACCTCTGTACAGGCTTGTAGCCCTGTGGAGCAGAAGATGGAGAGGTGCGCAGATGCAGACAACATGTGAAGGCAGCCAGAGGTAAGCATAAGACAACGGTATTGTGAAAATACAAAAAAATGGCTTTTGGTGACAAATAGCTAGAAGATACAGTACAGTATGTGCTAGGCAAGATGTTTATCATTTAATCATTGAGTTCTAAATTTTTCAGTTTAAAAATGGAATTTATAAAGGAAAGGGAATATTCTTATATATTTTTAAATTTAAAAAAAAGGAAATAACTATTTTAAACCAAACCAGCAAGCAAAAATACAGCTTTTCATGTCTGCACTTATTAAAAAGTTTATAGCAATGCTCTAACTGACCGCTTGATGGCAGATTAACATACTAATTTGTTTCAAACTATTAAAACCAACAAAGGTTTCAAATGAGAGAAATTTCATTTGATAAACTCTTTAATACACTTTTCCAAAAGCATCCCTAAAATATATGTTAAAATGAATATTTTTATGTTCCTGTAAGGGGTAGCACCTGACCTTCCTCAAGTTTATAAGTTTATGGCTAAGCTTTTAAATAGGAGAAAGCTGGTAGGTACTGACTGACTTTTCAGAACTCCAGTTTCATCAGACTTGTGTAACTCTCTACTCTTAAATATGTTTGTATTAGTCAGACCATATAACTACATAATGCCTTTTTCAAAAATACATCGTCCTAGTACGAAGCTCTGTGATGCCCTCAAGATTCTTCTAGACAAACATTTTAGTAAAACAACTTTTAATAAAGTTGAATTACTATGTGTAAGATGTTAATCGTAAAATCATACTTCAAATCATAGGCCTATTTAAAAATACAATTTTTTGATGTTTTAGAGTGATCATCAGAGACTACATTGATTTGGGCAGACATAATTGTAGGATACTTAACATTAAAGTCAGGCATTTACACTTCATAAACAGGTTCAAATTTCTCAGGCCAAAAGTTTCCAAGTTGCCACAAAATACTGCATAAGCAATAGCTATAATGTTCTTCTATCTCTACAACTGAACTGACCAAACCTTAATATGGATTTGAAAGACAGTTATTAACAAATAAAAGGTTAGTGATTTGTTAGTTTTGATGTAGCACAAGACAACATTTGAGTCCTTCACATTGTAGGAGCAAGAGGGCAAACTTCTACTTGTTCTGGCCACACTAAATACTGTTAACTTTTAATGTACAAACTATAGGAAGCAATTAATGACACTTTCCGCCCATTTGTTCCAGGCAAAAGGTTCTTATGTGTTCTTTTCATTCTAAACCAAGACTGAGGTGGGCAGGGGGTGTTTACTCAACTGAAAAGGCAAAATTTTGCGTTTATGAAAACTTAGAGGAAATTGTAATTCCTAAGTTTGGTACTGTAATTTTCTTAGAATACTACTGATTAGTGAAGAGAATGCATGTTTCTGGATAATCTAACAAGTCTGCATGTAGGCATGTCTGCATATTACTGAATTATAGAACCAAATCATGATCATGTCCTATGCAATCCAGGAGATATATCTAATTAAAATTAGACATAGCATTTATGAAAGACAGTGCTATTCTTCTGAACATTGCTGGCTATTCTTTTATCATCCACTGCAATATTTTAGAGTGGCTTAGGTAAAAGAAAGCATAAGACTGAATAGTGCTGGGTGATAGAGATTCTTAAGGATTACAGGTGACTTCTGTCATGCATTTTGTGAAACAGAAACGTAATACATTTACAAGAATTACTTAGTAAGCAGACTTTTCTGGTTCAATTAACATACACCGCACACTTACAATTAGTAAACAATTAAAACATATAACTGAACATCTTGAAACGGTTATGAAACAATCATTCCCACACCATAATAAAAGGAATTGAGGACCAACGAGGAAATAAGTTTGTTACAAATGCAGTGGTTGTTATCCACATATTACGTTCAATCATAATATTACAAAAATGACAAGTACACTATTAGACTCAACATCACAGAAATTTCTAAAATTATATTTAGGAAGCTAACTAAAAATTATTAAATTACATTACACAAATAACATACTGAAATGTGAATTTAGGAACCATAATACAGTTTAAGATTTATGTCTAAGGGATTAGGTTGTCAGTAAGAACACCATTTTACATTTAGTTAAAAATGTTAAACACCTGTCATATTAGGAAGAAAAAATGACTTTTATTGATCATGCTCTAGTTACAAATTTTTCTGCTACTATAAAGTTTCCCTGTACTACACAGAACCTGAAGAGGGCAGCAAGGCCTCTACATTCACCTAAAAGGTAAAGCATGATACAAAAGCTTGTTCCCTACGAAAATTTTCTGCAAGTAACTTCCTGCCCCCTAGCTTCTTGTAATTTACTATATGAGATACAGGGTTAAATTCTCAAAAGCAACTTTGAATTAGAATATAGCATTGTTCAGCACCACTTCATTAATTCTTTATTTGAAAATAAAAGCTATCTTCTGCTGCAACTCCTTCCAACAGTCATTATCAATACTTGGGATTTTAAACAGCACTTTAGAAGAGCCAGTGGTTGACCTTCACCTAAATTGCCTGAGTTCAAGAGAGATAAACTCTCTTTTCCCTGCAAACAACCCAGACATAATCGATAACTTTGTTAAAATCCTTAATGCCAATCTATCTGTCACACAGTACAGAAGAAATAATAGTATGCACAGGATTTCTCATCTCCAATTTGATTTGTGTACTATGAGGGTACATTACGTCCTCTACGTATTGCTTTCCAATTAAAAAATATCAAGAAGAAATCTATCTTATAGACTGCTTCAGGCTTTCTACAAAACATTCATCTTTAAACATACGCACCTGTTGGTTTGCAGCCTGCTGGTGCTACAGGTGCTAAGGTAAGCAGTGGTAAGTAGCAAAGTCAACTAGGATAAACATAAAATTTAAAATCCTTACCCTAAACCCTCGATTGAGTCTGTCTTTCATAATGCCAATAAATTCTTTATAACTCAACTGGTCATCTCTGTCGACATCAAAAATCTTGAACACTGTGTTCACCAAATGTGGTGAAAGCTTCACACCTGTGGCTACATACACAGCACGTTTGAATTCATCTGCATAAGGAGAACATCAGAAGGAAAAATAGAATACATTAATGCAATCCTACTTTGTGGACAACATAATTTGAAATACAAGCAAATTTTTAACTTGAGTTTTCACATATAAACACGCAAAAAATATGAAAATTAGGAATGAATTTCACAGTTCTAAACCAAGTAGTTCTCAGCTGATATAAAATGATACTGCTTAATTGATATCAATTATTTTACACAAGAGATAACAGTCCATATACTATACTATGTGTAATAAAATTAGAAAACCATAAGATAAACCTATGTTACATATATACTGATGGCATCTACTTAATTGACTCAAAGCAGAACCTAAGAAACAGAGCACAGAGAAAACAGTGTACTCCTTTGGCAAGGCCACGTGAGGTAGGACTGTGCTGGCGTTATTGTATCAGACCCACGAAGATGTTACTTGAGGAGAGTGCGCAAGTCTGATCACCTCACATATTCTTCACCTTGCACTCCCCAAGCATCTCAACTGTTATATTAAGGATTTTAGTCAATACACACTTGCCTAGTTCTTTCAGCACGCACTTACTGATTTGTTCAAAAATCTGTCTAATCCCTCTTTGGACCTTCTGATGCTGTTTTCTTCTACAACCTTTGTGGAAGGCCAGGTTCCAGACACCCACTGTGCAAAGAAATGCTTTTGTTTGCTTAGAACTGATCTCTTAACTGGTGTCATCAAGTGTCTCTTAACTCTTGTATTGTAGGATTTGGTGACCAACTATTCTGCATTCAGCTTATCCAGCACTTGTATGACTTGTAAAGCTTTATCATATCTCTTACGCTATAACCGAGCCTTCTCCTCTCAAAGCTGGAGTCCCAGCCTTTTTAGCCCTTTATCTCAGCCATTAAAACTGCAAACAAGGAATTACAAAGCTTTTTTGTATTTTTGTCAACAGTTCTGTATCTTTAACAACAGATTTTCATAAAAATATAAATACTTACCTTGACCTATGGAACGACTCGCAAAATTATACATTTGCATTGCAATTGTAAAATCTTCCAGGTTGTTCAAGAATTGGAAAAATGATCTAAACTCATCAAACGTGATACCCTAAAAAATAAAAGAACAATATGCACCATAACAATTAACAGTAGTGATGACAAATGAATAAACCAACCTTGCAGTTACACATACCTACTTCATTTCAGCATAGATAACACACTCATTGAAAAAAACAGATTTGTACTGAAAGTCAGTAAAGTAAAGAATTGGAGTTTCCTGAGGTATGCAAGATATCCTTCCTCTTTGCCACTGCAACAGATAGATATTCTGACTCAAAATCAGACAAAAATATTGTTTCATTGTTTAAGGCAATCTTTAAGAATTCCAGAATTATTACAATATGGCAGTTAATATTGAGAATAATAGTCTAGGTTTGTACAAATATTGGAACATGTTTACAACTGAAAACCTGCAAACCGCTATCATATACATGTATGTGTGCTTACATAAATAAACTAAATTAATTCATAGATACATACTGTGACCTCACTTAAGCTCTGTACTTTAAGGTGAAGGTTTTACATATCCAAATTTAGACACCTAGGTCTTTTCAGCTGATACTCCCAAGTATCAAGTATCAACATCTTTTGCATTTTGACCAGACTTCAGAATATCTTCTGTGAAAGTTCCTCTGAAAGTGCTTTTGTAAAAAGAACTTATTTTCTCTCCTTTTCTTGTGATATTTGTTCTGCTTTTCTTTCATCTTAGCTACAAATCCGAAGACCCAATAAACTATCTCTAAATCAATTCTGAAAAAGACCTTAAACAGAGACCTTGAATTAAGCCAGGACCATTGCCTATGTCTCATTCTCCATAGTCCATAGGCCATTCTGACTACGGGATGACATTCTTCAAACCTTCATCTCCCCGGTCTCCTGTAATTATCATTCCTGGCTATTCTTCTGTCTGCTTTTGGCCTTTTATTCTATTTAACTATTTCTCTCTGAAAATAAACCTGAATATAATAGAAAGACCTGTAAGCCTTTCTGTTCAAACTAAAATCTTGACCCACATCTCTCCGTCTGTTGTTACATAATCAGACGGTATGGTGGAACACAGAAACACTAAGTAGGTTTGTGGCAGAGGAGAAAATGGCAGAGGTTGGGCGTAAACCCCGGTGAGACAGCAAGTACTGTGGAAAAGGTGGAGTGCCACTTAATATCATTAAAATAAAATACTTTAATAGGCCTCCACCCACTTGAGATGTAAGCCACTGCTCAAGTGATCCTACCTAAGGTCTAGCTAAGATTTATAAACTGTTTGATTGCAGAGCTTGACCCATGTCCATCATGAATCGCTTTTCTCAACAAGCATATTTGTTCTCTGTTCCGTCCTTTGCAACTGGGAGAAAACTCTCATAAACACAAGCAGGACTACCTCCTTACTCTCCTTTGAATTTTTATCTTAAAAACTTAATTTACTAATACTAACCAATACTGTCTTCTTGTTTCATTGCATGTGGCATCTAATAGTTTACATCCAAGTTCTGTTCCTTGCACCCTGTTCAAACTGAAAACTCTCTGTGACTGGAGTGATTTTGTCACATATTTGCGAAATACTTAGATCAGTGAAATTTCATTCCCCAACTAGGACCCTCAGGTACTATAGTAAACCAGCAATAATACAGAATGGCTGTCAATGTTTTGAGCTAACATTTTTAGGTTCACAAGGTTTTTTTAAAATCCTTAATTTGCACCAATTTGTCTGTAAAGATTCCAAATATGGGAGACACTGTAAGAGGTCAGGCTACTGCAAAAATCCTGGTTCTTTCCAAATAATGAGAGGAGGTGGTCAGTTTAGATGGAAAATAGCCTTTGCATAGGAAAGGCTGAGAACCGCTGGTTCCTCAAACAACCCTTTTTGCAGCTTCCATGTTTCCAGCAGTGATGCAAACTGCTGCCAAGAAGCGACACTGGAGATAAGGCTGGGGGATAAAGGAGCCACATCTGCAGTTCATGGCTAAACTGTATATACTCCATAATATTTTAGCACTGAGAAAAATATCTACCTTCATTTAAGAGTTCCACAGTTTCTGCTGAAATTATCTGAAATCATACATGTTTATCTCCTCTCAAGGTAAAACAGTAAAGGACACAAAAGAGGCAGAAAGGCAGACAAAATGACACTTGGAGAGTTGGCCATACAGCTTTCTACCGTCTCTCTCCCTAGGACCATATTTTGTTCAACTGGCAACTGTAATAACATTTTGTATTTGCCATATGGTTTGCATTTTGACACAGGAAGTTAGTTATTTACATGCAGCTATCCCAGAAATTTCCTACTGGACACTATTTATTTGGTATGTAAAAGGAAACAAACTTTTTTATTTATTTGGACAGATTATATTTTACTACAGCAAAGAAAACTGTTATATTAATGCACCAATGCTGTTAAAAATGCATATACTTTCTTTAGGAGCTGCTATTCGTAGTAATTCCATTTGCCAGCTTAAATGAATCAATGTTTGACGTCTAGTTAGTAAAATGAGGAAAACATCCTGCAAGCAGGCAGCGTGCCAGTCGAACATTTTAACATGATTACAATATGCCAAATGATCATCGTGTTGTTTTAGAGGCTCCTACATATGGTGACATGAAGATTAACATTGCCAACTGTGAGAGTAGCTGTCTATTACTCTACAGGCTAGACTAATTTTTCTTCTAAATGGAATCTTCTAGTTTGTATTAGCATTGCAGTGGATAACTGTGCTAAAATAGAGAGTGCAATTTATAGTTTTCTAATTGTATGTTATTACAACTGTAAAAAAGTGCAAACATATGAACAATGCCTCCATAACAATATGATGCAAAGTCCCATTCTCAAAAGTCCATGGCCAGCACAGGAGATGTCACGGGGATTTACTTCTTTCACTGCATTGACAGCACATTTACCTCACCAGTGATACGGAGCAATGGAAAATGGCAATGTCTTGTTTTACTTCATGGAGGCATAGCATATGACTGCAGATACATGGAATTGGTCAAGTCTCAGGACATTCCCAGAATGTAGCAGAAGCAAACCTGTAAATGAGTGACACAGCTTCCTAACGTGGAACTTTTCCTTAGCTGATGGTTCCACCAGAGATCAAAGAAGAAAAAACTACTGTGGAAGACTTACTATCAGAACAGTGGCACTGGACAACTTAGAGATAAACTTCAAAGAATACTTGTTTTCAAATGAAAGTGTCAGTATTTATATTTACTTAATCAACTTCACCTTTGCCATTCAAAGAAGTATTTCTCTGTACCTCTGACTGTCATTATTTTTCAGTTACCCAAGTGACATTTATATCATTGATGTTATACAAGCCACAATGTGACTTTTTTTTTTTTAAGATTCCATATGTATGGAAATCTTGATTTCACCCTAAAGAAAAACATCTGGGAACCCTGCAAAAAAAAGCTTGCTACCATTTCTGTTGCACTGTCTTGGCTTGGAATATTGAAAGCTGTACAGACCTTTCAGAGCAGATAGACCTGAGCCCCTCAGCAGCTAGACCAGCAACTAAGAAAGGGTCAGTGAGCAGGAACTCTGATCCCAACCTTGCTGCTTCATCTCACACCTGATCTGGCGCAAAGCAGACAGCCCTGCTTTCCCTTTCCACTCCCCAGCTATATTTATCTCTCAGTGGACCTAACTGCTGTACAACCACAGGAAGAACCAGACAATCTAGATATTTGAACAGATTGTTGGTGTGTGTTTCTATCAGGTCAGATCTCACTCTGCAGACCCACTTACAAGATAACTTCAGTAATAATAATAACAATAACACCATCACCACCACAAACAAGCAATGCCCCCCCAACCATAACAAAACAAAACCCAACCAAACAAAAACCTCTCCAAACCAGTTTATTACTTTTCTTCACAAGTTCTGCTGTCAATGCTATCAAAATACATGGCTATTGAAAGAGTTATATTTCCAGGACGGATTAATCTGATCTCCTAACGTAAACACGAATGGAAGAAGTATATCCAAAACATCCATTATTTGAAGAGCTACATTTAATCTTACCCGATTGATTACCACTGATGCATAGTTGCCACTATATTTCTCTGATTAACTTCTGACAACACATTTGTTGTTAAACAAATGAAGGACTATCTACCTCTTGACATTTACTGGTTTTCTTATCTTTTCTATCTCTTCAGCCATTAATAAGAACCACATGGCCATCAATAATTATATACAAGTGATCCATTATTAAGACTATAAAACAACAAGACAAAGGGTATCAATGTTTTTTTCTGAAGAGGTGCTATCCCAGCAGCAGTGCAAAAGAGAAGAAAAAAAAGATTTTTTAATGCCTCATTGCTAGAAAACTGTACATTTTCAAGTCTTACGGTTTTTGCTGTTTAAACTGAATTTTCATGTAATATAAAGCTTTGTTATTTAAACTTCAAAAATATTACCAGCTAAATCCTGTGAAACATAATTCTATGCTATTTATTCCTCTACCTTTTATTCAGCAAGTAATCTGAAAAACATGAGACACACATCTTATGATCAGAGTAAAATCCTAGTGCTAATTAATTTGGTAATAGAATCCCGTTCAGTCCAACAAGGCTATGTTTTCACCTTGGTGACACTACGATTGGATGCGGTGGCCCACTGCTGTCCTAGTTAAACAATTACCTTTTCCTCAGGAATCCTGCAGCGCATGTTTTCCAGGTAACTGGATGTGTTTTCCACATTCGTATACCTCAGAAGAATATGGGCAAAGTCCTCCTCACTGATGGTGTTCATCCCATTAGAGTAGGAGAGGAATTCTATCTCTAGAACCTCAGTTTGTAGGTTATCCATAAATCTAAAGCACAAACATAAATATGAAGAAACAGTAATATTTCATATTTTTGCTATTAATGTCCTTACACAATTCATAGAGTATAAAGCCAAATACCATTATACAAATTATTTCTTTTTTCATAGCACTAATGGTAAATTGGGTAAATCCCTTATCTGTGTTGACATATTTTCTAACCAATACAACAATCTTAACTCAAAGATGAAGTGTTTTAGCAGTGATTAAAATAATACATTTCTAATTTAATTCTAGTTTGTGTCTGCTTAATTTTCTTCTTCAGTGGGTCACTGATCTTTAGTTTTATATGCTGGACTGAAAATTCCATCATGGTACTAAATGAATTCCCCAAATTTATAGAGCTGCCTACAGATTGTGGTTAAACCTTACCTTTCTCTTCTTAACAAGCTAAATATGATGAGCTCTTGCAGCCTTTCAATCTAAACTTTTTTTTTTTTTTAAATACTTCACTATTCTTATGATATTTCTATAAACTTTTGCCAACTTAAGAACATATTTAGTATATTCGGGACACCAAAACTGGATAAAGTATACAACCAGCTACATATAAAAAGGAAACACAACTTCCCTGATTCTTCTTGATGTCCTAGTTATACAACCAAGGATGAAATTCACAGTACTGCACTGGAAGTTCATGTTCATCTGATTGTCAACCACAACACTCCTTCCTAAGATACAACTTGACTTGTAAGAACTACAAGGAGCTCAAATCAAAAGCCTGTCTAGACAAAAGTATAAGTTCAAGGTAAACACACAACAGTATTTCCCTCACCAATCGATAGGTTATTGTGTTTTTTAGCTGGTTAAGTGCTAAATAAAATTTGATGGATCCCTCTTTCACGAGTGTGTCTACTAGGTTTTGACCTCTTTAGCACACACAACATCTTATGACAATTGATGGACATTTTAACTAGATGCCTTCTGAAAAAGTGCCTTCTTTTCCGGTACCTTTCTGCTCTGAACTCACATCATGATTTCACTTGATGACATGGTTTTTATGCTATGTGAAATACTTTTAATGACATACACAATTTTGAGGCAAAATATTTTGCAAACATCTGATTGATTAGAATGCACAGATAAGTGATAATTGTAAAGACAATAGGTATTGGAAGTATTTTCTGAGGCAACAATAACCAAGCACCGTATCTCTTTCAATCACACAAACCCATACATTTTTATGGCTCTGTTTTTACGGTATTCTCCCTGTATTTTTAAATTCTGTTTTAACTGGCCTAATAATTAGCCAATAGCTTCTTCCACTGTGTTTTCACTTTTTTCCAGAAGCAGCTTGTTCTTAGGTGCCTACATGGTATCTTCAGAAAAATCTTTACATTTAAATATGTCCCTAAGAGCAGAGATGCACACAAATTTGCTTTAAAACACTGACAAACAGGGGAAAAAATAGAAATAATTCAAAACCATGAAAAAAATTCCTACATACCAACCAGGACAGATTGGGGCATAACCTCTCCACCCCAAATCAACTACACACAAGTGCTAATAAAATTTGCAAATGCAGCAGCATCAGTAAAGGACTTTTTATTGTTGGTCCCCTTACTGTTTTATTTTGCTCCTTGTATATATAACACACACAAAGGGAACATAAATTTTATATACATGTCTGCATAAATGATGTGTATAGTAATATAATATACATTAATTAGAACAAACATGCAACTATATTTTACAAGGAAATAATGAAGTTGAGACTCACCTATAAAAATCCTCAAAGTTCAGTTCAGCTTTTCCTTTTTTGCCGAAAAAGTGTACAAGCAGTGTGGTATCTGACAGTGAACTCGAAAGATCATCACGCTTAAATATTAAAATAAAAAAAATAAAGGCCATGATTGGATCAGTTACAGAAGTATAATCTGTGAATGCCTGTCATCACAATAGACCCTTCTATTAAAAGAGTTTGTGTTTTATGTTCACATAATCTTAAAAGATATTTTAGCATTAAAATCCATTAAATTAATTTAGTCATGCAATTTTCACACAAAATAGCATTAGGCTGTTAATTGCATTTAGTAGAAAATGCTTAAAACAACAGTTTAATATAATGGAAGCTGCAATGAAGGAGGGGAAAGCATGAAAAATAAAACCAGAAACTCTTGAGAAAAAAAAAGTTCTAGTCAGTTGAGGTAAAACACAAAAATAACTCCATTTGTACACTATCTCCTTTCCTTTCTACTAAGCAACTACAAAGAAATTAAAGGAAGTTACTTCATATGCTCTTATTTTATATTTCAAAATTAAGTATGATATTGTACTCCAAAAATCACTCAGATCAGTCAGGTGTACTTTACATGATTCTTTTCTGTAAGTAGCAGATGATTAAGTACAAATTTTACTGCCCAAAGACATTTAAAACAACAAAACTGTAAGAAATTTTGAAATAATGAAATAATATTTTGACTCATTCTCTTAAGAATGTTCCTGATCTACCGAGCATGTGGTCGCTGCATCAGACAGAAATCTTTGAACATGTACGAGTACTTTTTCCTTAACGCATATCATTTTTGAAGGCACAGAATTAGAACAGTAAAACGAACTAATTTTGAGCATTTGGAACAGCAAGAGTTGCAAATAGGAAGACTTGCATATAAATAGAAGTAACTATCATCAATGTATAGTGATTGTGCAACATTCCACTTTTTTCCAACATATTAATTACCCTTAACTGTCATATATGTGCACTGATTTTACCTCTTTTACAAAGAAACTGCTGATATACTGAAGAGCTAGAAAAAGAATTCAGTAATATAAGGCTCTTAAATAAGCCATAGTATTCCACCACGGCAATGTCCTTCTGGCATTAATGTACACCTGTGAACATTTGAAATACAAAAAGTAATACATGTAGTCTCCTTGCTGCACCTGCCTAGGGAGAACCTTGTGTCCAAGCTCTTGTTTTTCTTACAAAGACAAGATCTTTTGAAAAGCAAAGAGTGGGAGCTGGTAGTCTCTGGTCTTCCTAGGCAAGACACCCCCCCTGAGCAATACTGTGTTGTTGTGAAAGTGTGTCTGCCAACTCTAGCACAAAACAGAACAGACAGTACAGAAACCTAGTAAGTATTTGGGAGACGTAACAGTACTAAGTTTATCACCACAATGTTAGATTTCAAACCTATGGGATTTACTGTAAGTAAAGAAAACTGTTTATACAGATCTATAAAGATCTACATATACAAACCTGCAAGCTGTACTCAGAGTCCTTTAAATCTGACTTTATTTCATAACTGAAGAGGCCACAAATTTATAACAGGTGGAGAAAGTCTCAATCAAGAAACTAGGAAGAAATTTTGAACAGTATGCAGCAGTTTGACATCATGTACCACAAAAAACCATTTCATATCTACACTCTCTGAAATATACTATATTAATTTCAAATTTACATACTGATTTGTAAAAAACGTAAAATGCATATGTATTTATGTGTCAACAAGGGAAAACATGAGGCAGTAACAACACAAATCCTTTCCTTTCAACATCCAAGAACTAAAGAAATGGGAGAGACTTTTCCGTACTTTAGTATAATCAGTTTAAGATTCTCAAGATTGTATTTCAGGTACTCTAGCTTCCTCTTTATTGTCATAATCTTCTCCAGGGAGAAATAAGATGATGTACATACTGGTAGAGAGATATTTCATGTCCTTCAATTGAGACAGCTCAGCTCTTCAAGTGAGCAAACTATTTCAGAAAAGTAATCACTATTTGTCTTTGAATATTGTTATCCTCCACTACAGGACACAATATACTGAAATGCAGATACCCTGATTTTTTATGTCTTTTAAGCAATTAAATCCCTAAGCACATTCAAACAATCTCCCTCAAGTACACTGCAAAGATATCAAATGTTAAATTGCCGCCTTTCATCTTGCAAAAACATTCCAAAACCTTAGACTTGGGTTCCATTCACCCATACCTAAAGAACCATTTCAAAAAATACAATCTGTAAGTCTTCACAATTCCCACTTAGTCAGTCTCACTAAATGAAAAAAACCTCACCCCAGAAATTCAAGCCAGCATGCTTTTCCACAAAACTGCAGGCAACTGAAAACTATTCCTGTGCTCCTTCTGGCTGGAGAGCATTATATAAATGGTAACGGTAATGGTAAATGGGGCAATGGTAAAACCAAGTCTTAATAATTTCCAACTATTATTTATTGTTCATAATAAAATGAATTTTGTATTTTTGATCTGTGAAAATGCAATGACCACACCTGTTTCCATATATAAAAGTACGAGACTCTATTTTGATATTAAATATTTTAGAAGTCTTTTAAATGAGAATAAAAACCTGCCTCACTTCTCTTTACCTTTACACTAAGTGCAACACAAATATATTTGTATTGACAAACAGGAGATAAATGTTTCAGTCACATTACTGGCTTGCTGCATAATGGCAACACCTTGCCCTCTCTATTTCCTAACGTGAGGAGCAGGATTTTTTTTTTTTTTTTTTACATTCTGCAAAATTAATTCCAAGCTTTTGATTAAAGAGGGTCAATTAAAAGGAAGTCAAACTCATGAACAATGGTTCACTTGTAGCAACATCATTCTGAGAATGAAGTATGCATATTATGTTTTG
The DNA here is from genome assembly GCA_013399365.1 of Pampusana beccarii. NCBI lineage: Eukaryota > Metazoa > Chordata > Aves > Columbiformes > Columbidae > Pampusana > Pampusana beccarii. The sequence continues at coordinate 384,810 of VWYH01002435.1, read as the reverse complement.
AGTTCCTAAGAGCTTTCTTACTGCAAGTCCTTGATTTTTCAATAGTGATAACAACCATACTGATTTCCAGTTTCATTTAGTAATTTAAAAAAAAACCACCACAAACTGAACTCAGTGGTAAGCGGCATATTCCAACAGGATGGTGTAGTTGCTTTAAATCAGGAATGCCAGGAACAATATTGTGAACTGTCCTACAAAGAAACTGAATGTGACAAATAACTTTTCCCCCTGGCAAAGAGACCTTGTAAGTTGATTCTTGTAACAATGAACCTTATTCACACTCCTTTTCAACTTACACAAGGCTTTCTCAAAAGGCTGTGAAACAACACAGACTCCAGTGTCACCTAGCGTTATGCCACTTTCTTAGGAGAAATGCCTGTAACGTCATTCAGATGTGAAAGTATCTGGGGGAGATAAGAATATGGACAAAAGCCAGCTGGCTCAAACTTGAACCAAGCAATACAAAGATAATTATGGTGAGAAGTGGGAAAATCTCAGTGAAGCAAATGAAGGACATACTTTTTTTTTTTCATAAAATGAATTAAAAGTGAGCAGAGAGACTTTTTATACATTTTATGGACAATTTAAATGGATGTTTAATTTAACTGCTGTTAAGCTTCAAGTACATTGCAGTTACAGATACTAGCCTGAGGCATCAGATGTAAAAAATCTCTCTCTTCAAATTAAAGTTGTGTAGAGATTACCAAACTTAAGTCTATCTATACTTGGGACTGAATTAATGCCAACTAACTGTGGATTAAGATGTTAGTTAATTCAGAAAACTCAGTCAGTGCCCCAAGCTTCTTAAATAGTCAATGAAGAGAGCGGCCCTCTCTCCCCTCTGTGTCTCCCTTAGCTGACTAGACAGGAACACTGATGTTCTGGGCCTTAAAATTTGGTGGAATAAACAAGGACTAGCAACTGGACTCACAGTTCAGGACCTCATCAATTTAAAAGCAAAGAAAAAAGGCTCGGTATACTGCTTTATTGCTGGATTACCGTTAACATATTATTACTGTGAATATTGATAGAAAGATTGGTCTAAAACTCAGTTCTGTAACACTACACTTTCTTTTGTTCAAAGGCAAATGAACTCAAGCCGAGAGAGGTACAGAGAGACCTAGATGATACCTGGGAAATGTAGATTCTACCCTAAAAGAAAAATCTTAAGACCTTGCTTTGTTTAGCCTATGCTAATTAAAACTATGGGCTATGATTGCATTTATAAAGACAACCATGAGTAAGAAGATTAAGACTAAAGAGAAAAAGCCCTGTTAAAATTAAGGGACAACAGACTGGTACAAAGGGACTATAAGTAAATTTAGCCTGGGAAGTCCATCCAAGTCCTCAGGTTATTCAATGGCATCTGCAGAGGAACAGCAGGGACAAAACACTAATTTTAATATGGAGCACACATTGCTTATGAAGCAAAGAAAGGGATTGTTTTGCCCTGAAGGTCTGTTTCAGTTCCATGTTCTTTTCTCGTTATGATCCTGCTTATGAAGCACGGGACTTGAGGCCAGAGAGTCAGTGGGGAGCTGCTCTATGTCCTTTAATGCCACAACCAGCAGAGCAATCACCCTCAATGTAGGTGGCACAGAAAAGCCTGAATTATCTACTTTTCTAATGCTCTTAAATGATCAGCACAAATAAACGTCCTACTCAATTGTACTCAATTGTCTCAAAACATATCACGTAACAAGAATCTGATCAGAAGTCAAAGAACTATGGAAATTAATTTGACAGCACAGTGATACTGCTAGCCCTCCATAATGGTCGTGTAATACTCACAGGCTGATTTGGTTACCTTAAAACATTTTTGGTTCAGTTGAACAATTAAAACAATCTTTGCATGTTACTGTTTTTGTGAAGACCATAACATACAGAAAAAGCACATAAGGACCTAAACATTAAAAGCTTAAAGGGCTGCAACTCCCATTAAAGTTGTCACATCACTGGACCAAGACGAAATGACAAAGGTTTCCTGAATTATTTCTCTGTGAAATAATTCTCTGTCACTACTAGTGTCAGAAAATGCTTTTTATTGTAAGGACTGAAGAGGGCTTGATCTTCGAATTCTTTGAAAAGGTAGCTTTGCTTTTACTTGGAAACAACAACTTTGAATTATTGCACTATGTGGAACCAAATCCATTTCATCCGAGAACTTTCAGGCTTAAAAAAAAAAAAAAAAGAAAGAAAGAAGAAAAGTGCATAAAATAGGAAAATAAACAGGACAGAAATAAATGAAAAAGCAGTCTGTTTATGGACCAGAGACAGAGGTTGTCTTATACCTCCGCAAGGTCCGAAAAGAGTGCTTGGCTTGTGCTACGTCTCAAAGTATCCCAATAGCTTCGGGGGACAAGGTCCTCTCCTTCTGTTTTAAGAACCTGCAGAAGTTTCAAGAAGCACAATTGTTTGAAAACCAAAGAACAATAAAACAACTGCTTACAGACTTTAAAATATTTTCCAACTGATCTTCAAAAGCATGGCTTGATTCTTTTCCTTCTACACAGAGAAATTTCTACCCACTTACATGACACTTTGTAAATCAAAGGAACACTAGTATTTTATAGCTATTTGCTTACTACTCATACTTGACTGTGCCAAAAGTATTGCCAGATTCCAGCTTCCCAAACAAAATAGAGAAAATATTTATTAAAAGTACACGTGAAAATGTCCTCTGAGCTCAGTATTTTGCTGTTGTTTTTTTCCAACAATTCTTTTTTTGCCAAACAATATTGATTTATAATCTTATGATACGAAATTTGTTTTCCTGTTGATCAAAATAAAAATGCTACCATCTAATTCATTATGAAAAATCAATTTCATCCAATAATCAGGATGCCATCCTTGCAACAGTAAAGAAAAGCAAAACCCAAGCCTAATAAGCCCAACTTCAACTGTAACATACTTATCAAGAGAACACTATGCACATCTGATGATCAAACTTACCTGTTTAAACAAAAAATCAGTGTTTAATTTCACCAAGGAAAATACACTTACCTTTTTATTCTGAGATGCTTCATATTTGGGAGCCTGAAAAACCCTCTCTTATTAACATAGGCCTCCCTTTATCTTGCAATTAGTCTTGGAAGATCTACCTAACTATTTGTTTTCTCCCCCAAAGAATCTAGGACAGGTGATCCTAAATACAGCAGGAGGCAATCTGAACTTGGCTAAGGTTATTGGAACTGAATGAATTTTCCCCTTTCTCTCTGTAAGTCTATGTAAATTAGGTCTTCTACTTTCAGGGCTCCCCACTCACATCCATCTGGGCACGCAAGACAAAGACAGAATTTTAGTTTGCTAACTACAAACGAAAACCACTGTTTTTTGAGTCAACTATTCTCTTATAAGATTTACACTGATGTGACTGCTGCATGATGTGTAAAGCCAGACTGTTATCATAAAGGTTTATTGTGTCTATATATTCCACATTATGTCAATCATGGAAACACCAATTTAATTCTTCAAACAGTGAAACACAGAATCATTTCTATGTTTCCACTTTCCTTCAGTGTCCTTTAGCACAGTATCTCCTCAGGTAACAGGTCTTCAATATACTTGCAGTACCTCCAGCAGTGACACAGAGTTAAACAAGTGCAGATATTATGTAAGGGCTTTTACCAATGTAATGAGGCTCAGTATTTATGGATCCATCTTATATTAATTTACTTCAGCAATATTTCACATATTTATAAAAATGCTTCTGTATATGAATTATTATATACATTTACATTGTATACAAATAATGTCCTTAGTCCAACAGAAAACAGTATTTCTGCTGTAAGTCAGTATATAATTTGGAAAAAAACTATTTAAAAAATGCATTAAGATATTGAATACGAAGTGCGTCTGGCTTCAGAACACCACAACATATTTGCTGGAAGTATGCTAAACAATATAAATTTGTTTTCAACCTGTGTACTGCTTCTACAAGTTCTATTAGGTACTTTCTCCACTAAGCAATTCAACTAATCTCTTTCGGTAAACTGTCACCAAAGAAACATGAAAACTACCAGGAATCATGTCTGTGCTTTATGTATATTATACTTCCGTTTGCTTTTTGAAAAATTCTGGTTTTTATCTTTTTTTATATTTTGGAGTAACAGTGCCTACATTACAGCCACAGTATTCTCATATATAACCCCACTCAGTTCTAAATAGCTAAACTCAAAATAAATAGGTTTACTTCAGTGTGTAGAGGCTTAGGTCCTTAGGGCTTCAGTTTCTTTCTTAACACTTATTTCTCCCTTTGGTATTTACTGAGTCATGTGTATGAACACCACCTCAATCCTCTATCCATAAATTAACTATTTCAAGTAACCACTGAATTTGTTCTCTTACTGCGGGTTTACTTTAGCCAATGGCATTAGTATTTCTGGGCATGCACACTTTATTTTCCTTACATGCATCTCATCATAATTATCATGTTCCAGTTGGCATTTGGCTAGTAAGAACACTCATGCAATACATGCTGAAGTAGTCTTAACACACAACTGCAGTATGCACCAGAACATGACTTGAAAGAATTAACCTGCAGAAATGAAAAGACAAAATATTTAACCTATTTAAAACTTCACTGTATGCAACCTATGGCTTACAGACCTTGACATTTTTTAAAAAATTGGAATGGTTTTGAAGGATGAAGTGAGGAAAAGGGCCCAACACAGCACCTTGGACTATCCCAGGCATTTCAGCACCGCATCTCCTTGGCCTTGAGTATCTTCAATGACCCAGGACATCAAGGGAAACTGAAAGGGCTGCTACAGTTCTCATTTCCATAGGAGAAATAGAAATCCAAAATATCAGTATTCTGGGGTGAGGGAATTGTTGGATACTGTGAATTCCTATACATCTGAGTCTCCCTTGTGTGGAGGTCTCCATTCAGGAGGGCATGAAAAGATGGTGGACACCGGGGCATCATCTTGATACAGTTAGGATTTGGCTGGAGTGGACCACATCTAGAAAGAGATTTTTTTCCTAAAGCTGGAAACTATTATATGAGTACGAAAGACTATATAGTTTGGTTTCAGTTTGAAACAGGCAGTACAGGAACATGGCAACCACTGTACAGCACCTTACACTGCAGTAAAGCCCCATCTACAATCCATCAAATCTTATGGCTTCACATTTCCTACATTATTCTCACAACACTGCAGCATCTACACCATGTTACTGCACCTTTTCTTGTAGACTTCATTTCTGCATACTGCCCAAACTGTATTTGCTAACTGCACAGGAAATAAACCTGTGCATTCCTGTGAACGGTACATAAAGAAACAGACTTTAAAACTGTGATTGCACTAGTTATCCAATTCTTGTACATGCCCTCCCTCACTTTGAATATCACAATAATCATACCAAAACAAGTTTAATTCTTTTACTTTAACATCACATGAAACATTTTTTTACAACAGTTTTACTTCTGCTGTGATCCAAAAATTAATCAAGTCAGGGCGAAGACATTCAAAAACCCAGATGATCTCTTTCTGGCTGATTCTCTCTCCTGCTCTTAAAAAATGATTGAAAATAAGGTTACTGTCACCTCCATAAATACAGGGACTATTTTCTATAAAATCCTATTCTAGTTCAGCACTGAAATTTCTTACTTATTTTTTCTGTAACTCAAGCACAAGAATATAGAAGCTCTCTTCTGGTTTCTTTCAATTTGATGAGCTGTTTCTTCAGATTATACACAAGGAGACAATACAGACCTGTATCAAATGATTCATGCAGGATGACTTAATTTACAAATGTTAATTAAAACCACATCTATAATTTCTTAATATATACTTTGTCCTGTCCCTTAAAGATATTGTTCCCTTCATTTTACATAAATTGAGAGAGCAACCTTTCCCCCTGGTAGGCTTGCCTGTTTCAGAATGTATTCAACAAGCATGCACAAACTTTTAGGCAAGTAAAGATCCATCATGTTTTTACTGACTAGCAGAAGCCATTTACTTGATAAAAAATATAAATATAGTAAATTATCTTACAGCACATTATTTCACCTGACTGGTGAAGACTGCATAAATTGAAAATAATTAGAGTACATACACTGTTAGTAGAAGTATGATATCCATAAAGTTGAAGACGCTGACATACAGCAAAAACGGGCCAAGCCAAGTATCACATGTCAGAGTGAAGCCAAAAGAAAGAAAAAAAATTAAAACAACAGAATAGGTTAAGACAAGTAAATCTTTATTTTATATATATTTAGGTTTTTTGTTTGCTTGTTTATAAATAATAGTGAAGAAAAAATGGTTTATTTTCAATCTCATTCTTTAAATTTGCAAAAGAGAAGTACAGAGTTACAGAGATTACTCTCAGGAGAATTGTTCCATTTTGTATTCTTTACTTTTTCCCAAAACTCTTCTTTTGTGTCTAAGTTTCCTTTGTTCAGAATGAACAGTGTGTGAGAGATTCAACAATTGACCTACAGTTTTGAAAAGTTGAGAAGGTCTCTCTGCGTCGGAAGAAAAGATCCCTTCTTGTGCGCAGGGAAGGTTTAAAAAGTATTAATTCTTGAAATACAAACTTCCTGTGGTTTCAGGGACAAAGATCTGAGACAAAGCATCTGTGGTCCCAAAAGCATAACGGGCACTATAAGAAGCTTTGCATATATGTTGAAATGTTTCTTATAATAAGGAATTTTTGCAATAAACATGGAAATAAAGGTTTTTTTTTCTGCTGTGGGCTTGACAGAGACTTCTCCCTGATTTTTACTTGTCCAACAGTAAAATAAGTTCCTGCTACTGCTTCCATCTTCCAGACAAACCACCCCAGACTTGCCTATTTCTGACTTACCTTTCTTACGCACATAAGAAATGCAAATTTGACATTAAATGAGTATTCAATATTCCACAAAAATCTATTCACATAAGCAACTAAAAACACTCTGCATTGGTCATAAGCAGTATTTAATAAAAAAATTAATTTGAATATAAAATCAAAGTTCACTTACAACATTAGCTATTTGTAAATTACTGTGTTAATAACAAGCATAAGGATCAGTACATCTACATGAAGAGTTTCAGTTAGTTATGAGGGCAGGAGTACAGTTTGGTCTTGCCCCTGAGATCTCTCACTCATATAGACATATAACATAGACAATAACACCGGGGCATTACTATTCCCTTTTCCTTCATTTATAGATTCAAAATGGAATCAATGCTACTGTCATAGTACATAACACAATATTTAAACCTTTTTCTTTCCTTTCTACTGATGACTTTTTTTTTTTTTTCAATAACTGCAGTTTAGGCTAAATATTGGGGTTTTTTTTCTTTATTTAGTTATACATATTATTTTAATTATATGAATATATTGTTTAAAATAACTGAAAGTGATTAGTGGAATATATACACACACAATTGCGGCTGACATTGAAGAAAACAAACCAACTACCCGCTGCAGCTATTCTAAATTTAACTTACCAGCATTGCACGTTTTTCTTCATCTCCTCTTCTTTCTCTCTTCTCATTTTTTTTCCTGAAAATCTCTTGTAGCTAAAAAAAACCAACAAACAAACAAAACATTTTCTCCTTATTTAGTTTTCAGGTTATTTCACAAGCATAATATCCATCATGAGGAACACTGCAAACAGTTGTAAAATGTAGTTTGTTACTAAAACACCAGTGTTTCAACGATGCTTTATTGTTCATACTCATGCCTTCCTGTTCCTTCTGTGACCTTACCCACCACACAGAAAGGGAAAAGGAAGTATTTTTTTCACAAAGTAAGGCTAATAATTCTATTTGAGAGCACAATAAGAACATTCTATTTAGCTTTATTTTAGCCAAGGCAGCCTATACAAAGAGAGGGAGTTTCAGCCTTTTCCACCACCTCCAGGCACATCCTTTCTTGTCAGGTACTAATTAGTACGTGTGTGGCTGTGCAGTCAGCTGGATCAGTCTTTTTTTTTTGTATTGCTGGTTTCCAACCAGATTCAGTTCTTACTCCTGCTGGCACAAGGGAGGGGTGGAAACACCTGGTGGGGGTAAAACATTTCCCTTCAGCGGCAACAAACTACTACTCAAGAGTAATTTATCAAGTACCCTTTTTTTTCAAGTCTGTTCAAAGAATACCTTCAGGACTTGTAAAATACCCCTTTCACAACTTTCTCTACATTAAGAGCTTTAAACATGACTTCTGAGAAAACCTCACATACAAGATTTAAAACACACAGATTCTTGCACGTATTTATTTTTGCAAATTATAAAGTCTCCAGAGTAAGAACTGGTCTGTACTTATATTTTTTTGTAAGTATCTGTATTCTTTAAATAGTTTTATTTATAGTAATATTTTTTAATATTCCTAAACTATTAGAAAGAAAGTGTCACTATGTCTACCCTTCACAGCGAGAGAGAGCAGTATTAACTATGATGCCATCTGTACCTCTACCACTGAACTTCAGCTTTTCAAAAACTGCACATGAAAATATTATACTGTCACTTGCAGCATTTGCTGTTCTCAAAGTGGGCTGGAAAAAGAATAAATGCTGTGGCTGACAAATGTGTCCTATCTAGAATATGGTAGTTTCAGAACCAAACATCACGGCATACATCATGGTGGTACCACAAATATGCAACTGTAGCAGTCATTTCAAAGACCTGATTTTACCTATCGGAAGTTTGATAAAAACTTGATAATGTAATGACAGACAGACAGAGTTCCCTGGAGATCAGAATGTGAAAGATAAAGTGTGTGTGATAAATTTTGCAAGCAAATTTTCCAAATTAAATTCTAGAATACCATATTTCAGAGAAGGCAGATGAGTAAGACAAAGGGATCATCAAACACTACTGCAGGGGTACGACGACACTGAAATAAATGAATACAGCACCTAGCGATTAAACAGCAAACACATCTATAAATAATGTTTTATGAATTTCCAAAATTGACTACTGTGTTCTGGAACTGCCTATAAGGCAGATACAGACCAGAATATTCTGTGTGTCACTGCATCTATTTTTGAGTACAGGGTCAATTCACAGACCTTGGTATGTTTCTTCAATTTTTTTTGCAAACCTACAGGCACAAATCACTGCTACCTATGCTGACAAGGAAAGAGTCATGATAGGACATTTAGCTGGATGGCCTAGAGTATTACATGGTTTGCAACCCAAAACTGCAGAAAGCAGAAAGGTAAATTAAGAGAGAAAAGTAGAAAGAAAATACCTTGTGACAAGCCATCAAGCAGGAGAGAAGAGTAGCAGTCATTGAAAAATCAAAAAAGATTGGTAAAAAGCAATGCACCCATGGGTGTATTTCCCCTGCCACAGAGGCAAAGGGAGTAGGATTCTGTTGCATTCATCATTAAAGCACTTGCTAAACTTCTGGAAATGGATCTTTTGTTCAGAAAGAGTGCTATAGGATACCAGGGAATAGAAAAGTGGATGTGAAAAGGATCTAGGAGTACTTTCATAGGAGCACTGTTTGAAATAGGATAATGAGACTGACTGCTAAAAGCAGCAAAAATAAGGTCTCCTGTAACAAGGGAACACAATCCTTCTGTTCTCTGACCTCAGCCCTATGACATAAGCAAAGAGAAAAGCATGAACACCAAGGAATTAATTTACAAAAAGACTAACGCTGTTACCAGAAAAATTAAGTATTTTCCAACTCTCACTACACATACTCTTCTCTTTGAGAATCACACAATATCGATCTCTTGAAAGTCTCTGTATTTGTAAAACTGAATAGTATTCACTGTACTTTCAATTTTATTATAGCTGACTTTAATCAATGGAAGAGTATTTTGCAAACACTGGATAGAGTTCCAATGGCACATTTACAGTCTCCTGCTTCCAGGCACACAGGAGATGCTGCACACCCAAGCAAGGTCAGTACAGATGCCAAATACGTGTTCTGGGGCCAGGTCTATCACACCTGCAGCATCACTAAATCAACTTTTATTTTCATATTTACTTTTACTTACACAGACACTATCTATCTGTGTTACCTACCTATCTATTTTGGTCTGCCTTCCTTCAGATCTAACATTCTGTCTTAGGGGTTTTGCTGTAATTTTTGAGGGGTCACTGACACATTAATCAGGCAGCATAAGGGTCTGGCTTAATCTATAGAGATTTGTTAAATACAACAAAAGGTGGAGAACAGTATATCTAATGTTTGACATTTCTCCTTCTGTCCACCAAGTTGGGTCACAGGAAGAGACAAAGGAGAAGAAATTTTTATCAGGGACCATGAAACAGAGCAAATAAGAAGGACATGAAGAGGACTACAAAAGCATAATAGAATTAAAGGTGCAATATCCATCGTTAAATGTTGTTTTTCCTTCCTACTTTACGTCCTTATTTGATCTCATTTTCAGCATCAATTTCTACAAGACAAAGCCTCCTGCTTCAATTTCCCCAACCAACCAACACAAAACAAACCACATTCCACCACATTCTGTTTTATGGAATTATGAAAGACTTCTTTGGTTCAAAACTGTGTCGGGGAGGTTTAGACTGGACATTAAGACTGGACATTTTTCAAAGAGAGGGTGGTCAAACACTGGATCAGTCTTCCTAGAGAGGTGGTTGATGCCTCAAGCCTGCCAGTGTTTACGAGGTATTTGGACAATGCCCTTAGTAACATGTTTTAACTTTGGGTCAGCCCTGAAGTGGCCAGGCATTTGGACTAGATGATCACTGTAGATCCCTTTCAATTGAAACAGTCTATTCCATTCCATTCCATTCCATTCCATTCCATTCCATTCCATTCATTTTTCTTTTTTCTTTCTTCTTCTTCTGCTTTTACTTTGGCCAATTAATCCAATGTTTTCTGGCTTTTTCCTTCCACTAGATGAGACAGGTAGTAGGAATTCACAAATGTAAGAATGTGTCCATTTAATATTAGAATAAAGTATTAGCATGGCATAATTTGCAAGTGGTGAGAGTTTCCAAAATAAATGAGCCCTGTTCTGCTTAAGTTATGCCACCAGAAGGTCCTTCCAGACCTCTAATCTTCCTCACTTGGTTGTTTATCACTTCCTTGAAAAGGAGAATTCAGGGCAGTGCAGTGTGTTGAGGACACTTTCTTGTCCGAAACAGATCACAGTGTTACATTATGTCAGTCAATATTTTCAGGTCACCTGGGACCATAAGCAGAATGAATGACACAGTGAAGTTGTCTCACAGGAGAAGATTCCTTCCTAAGTCCCTCCATCGTTATGGCAATTAAATAATTCTGCTGACCACTGATACAGCAATATTATATTAACAGTCTAATTATCTGTGAACGTAGCAGAATAAAAACTGGAGTTAAGCTTCAAAAAACATTATATACAACACACCCATGCACTGTAATAAGGAGCTACCATTTACAATTTCTGTTACATTACATTTCCTATTTACATTAAATAAGGCAATCGTGGTCATTGACATCATCATGAGTCTCAATCCAGACAAAAAATGAATTTCAAGACTACATCAAAATATTCCAAGACTGAAAATATACGTACCACTAAGAATTCCTTTTTGTCCACCATCTCATTGCCATCAGTATCAAACATGTTGAAAGCGATTCTAAAACCTGCGTGTGGCTCTGCCAAAAGAAACCTCCATTCAATTATTTCTTTGCTTGCAAATAAAACAAGTATAAAGCTCCATGGAATTATTTCGTATCTGCTTATAAAAGCCATATCCTCAACTAATTTAAATTAGTACACTTGTGTGCATGGTAAATGCAAATCCTAACATTTATAAAACAATATTATCCATGTTCTGAAAACAGGGCATGCTCTCAAATTCATAGATTAGGGTAAGTATACAGTAGAAATGAAACATGAAATATTCAAGAAAAAAAATATCTCATGAGAATGGCTAGTTAGGTAGTTAAGAGTGTTATTTCATGACTAGAATTCATGTTATATTACACAACACAATTTCATAGAAAATAAATTTTCCATGAAAATATAGTGTTCTAAAAGACACTTCTGAAAGTTTTGCAAAAAAGGTACAGGATGCAACTTCTGGTCAAAACGAACAATGTGTTGAAAGAGACTCAAAATTTCCTTACACACTTTGAGTCACTGAAATTTGAAATCAGGTTGGAGTTTTAAATCAGTTCTGAAACATGGGGACTTTGAAAGTAACTCTAAATGAAGCCTTTAGGCGACATTTTGGTGATATTCAGTGATTTGCAATATAGATAAATCATGGCCAAAAGAGTCCAAATCACAAAGAAATCATGGAAGAATATCCATTGATCCAGCAGATATGGATTGTAAGGGTTCAGGGTCAAGTTCCTACTCTGATTCACAACAAGAATCCAAATCATGTCTGAAGAAAAACTTAACGAATCCAATAGAACTGTTTTAATTACATACAAAGGAAAGACATTTAAAATACTTCACTCCTTCCCACAGAACACCTCGTAAAATATCAAAACAAAGTCCCTATGAGGCTTTGTTTACATTGTAGCTATAAGTTCTTCTACTTCGTTTTTATGGTTGGTAGAAGAATAGGTATTAACATTTGTTAGTGTTTCCTAACATAAATAAACATTTACTTTAGTTTGAGAGATTTTACATTTTATAATTTTCTCATTGATGTCACCCATTATGCATTAATAGGTGAAACAAACCAGCAGTAATATTTATCTTCTCCCTGTATTCAATATCACTTATGAACCTTAGTAAATTCAACTAGAAATTTTATAGGAATTTCAAATAAAATAAATTTAAGCTCGGAACTGGAGTTTAGCTGAAGCTGAAGCTAAACTCTCTCAACAGTCAGTAAAAGGTGTTCCAGACAATAAAGCCCTTATGCAAAAAATAACACAAATTTTCAGTTGGACAGGAGAGGTTCAAATGGACTTAAGAGATGCATGATACATTTTTTTCGATATTGGTATATGCAGAAGAAAAAAAAAGTATTGTAATGCACAGTAATACATTCAGGGGTTAGAAATCTGTAAAGAAGTTTCAGGGGTTTTTGTCTCAAAAAATACTTACTTGTTAAAATACATAAGAGGAATAAATATTCTGTGTAAGATATCACGCCTGAAGACAAAAAAAAAGAGTTATGTCATATTAGTTTCACCTTGTCTTCACATCCTAAACTCAAAAACATTAAATCTATGTATAAGAACGAGAATTTTTTAACATGTGCATATACATGTTCATATCTGTGTGCATGTGACTGTATTCACCCTGGTCAATGAGTTATTTGTCTAAAACATTGATCTATGGGATGGGGCCTTTTTTTGTTTGGGTTTGTTTTTCAGTATTTTGAGAATGAATACATTAAATATGGCAAATATTTGAATTTATTTGAATACAGTTCTTGACTTTAATAGGTGCTTTGTGAGTGCATGTCCTATATAAATTGAAAACTTAGCCTCATGTTACTTACGAGAGCACAGTATTGGGCTTTTAAGTTGTCTTTGTAAGCACATTTTCATAATCATCACCTGAAGTTCATATTAAAACTCTTACTAAATGAATGTGTAAATTTAATTAAATATTTTTAAAGCCTGTTGTAAAGACATTTGTATTACCTGTTCTACATTCAGAAGATCTGTAAGGAACACGTTCTAAGCTTTTCCTCTTTTGTTAGATGTCAAAAAGCAAGCACAGTGTGGAATGGCACTACCTTTTCAGAAACGATTAAGGCAAAATTTAAATTAGAACTGAAGTCAATATTCAAATAGTATGTCTGGTACCATAAGCTGTAGTTCTGTTTTTCTGGCTCTGGGTTAAAGAGACAACCTTGAGGAATGCCCATAGCAGAAATGAAGAGAAGCACCTTACAGTTCAGTAAGAACAGAAAACAGTGACTCGCTGCTCTACCAAAAGCCATTAATTCTAATGATCTTCAAGGCTGAACTAGCAAAACTGGTTCCTGATTTCTAAACAATTGATTTTGTCTGTCCTGCAAAACCAAAAATGTTAAGTCAGTCCACAATGTTAGACTATTTCAAAAGAGTTAAAAAAAAAAAAAAGTATTTAGATGCCTAAGAGTAAAGATGTCTATCAGCTGGGATTTTCAAAAGTTCCTGGCTGTCTCCTTGATTTCAGTCCAAGTCAGGTGCAAAAGTTTTTCTAACAACACCTTTGGATGTTTACATATCTTTAAAAATCTGACTTAACTGAATACGTGACAAACTATGTAAATAGTGATCTGATCTTTTTTCACTGAAAACCTGTAAAATTAAAACTCAAACACGGTTTCATCCATTTGGATTTTACAATTATTGAATACATTTAACACCAACACTTCCAACGCTGCCAAAGTAAGAAACTTTGGCATTTTCTACTAATATTTACAGGACAAAAAGCTCCAAATTAATTCTGTCCTGAAATAATACTCAAGAGGACTTCCCATCCTCTTGAATAGCTAAGATATGAAAATCTCAACTGTATTTCTCTTGGATACCACTGTACAAATGCCTTCCCAAACCTTTGATCATACAATACTTCTCCCTAAGAGCCAATTGTCCTGAAAGAGGAGCACATTCAAGAGATCCTGTCACACATCCTCAAAAATAAAAGTAAAAAATAACCAATGACAGACATCACCTCAGATATTACAAAGACTGGAGTATAAAGACAAGACGAAAGACAGTTAACTAAATTGTCTCTGGAACCAAATCACATACTAGAAAGAATCACTAAACCCCTCAAACTCTACCAGCTGAAATGCTGCCCTCCTAACGTCCCTTCCATTCATAGAAAAAATTTAAGTCTCTAGAACTGAGACTTTTTTACCGCTAATAGATCTAGTTAGGAAGGCTAATAAGTATTTTTGGTACCACCTACTCTTTTCCTCAATTTACACATAGCTATGCACTGAAGATTAGCAAATATTAAATGCAGACATTTAAGTAGCACATGCTCTGTGCTTTATTTTCTTGATTTTATACAGAGCTTAGAGAAATTAGTTTTCTAAGACCTACTTGAATCAGTTTGGACAAGCAGCTATCAAGAAATCAGACACCTCAAAGGTTCTCATTCAGTGATGTAAAATGTTCTTTAATAGCTAGTCAATAAATGTAAATATGTATTTTTGTTTGTATGATAACACCTTCTTTGTTGTAAAGTGAAGGAAGGAAGTGCAATTGTGAAGTAGTCTATGACAAGGTATGAAGACAGCAATATAAAAGGCGTTGAAAGCTTTCTCTCCTTTTGTTTGTACTGGTATATTGTAGCTGTAGACAGACTGTTCTGGGTGATTGCTCTGAGTGTTATGGGAGAGAGGCTCTGAAATCATGACTGAGCAAAGAAAAGCTTACACCAAGATCAGAAAGAAGAGGTGGAGGTCATTCAAGGGTAAAACATAAAAATAAGATTTAAGGAAAACTGGTATAAATCTGTGTAGCTTACCTAATTGAAATGAATCTATGGCAAAACATATAGACATAGGTATTTGCTACTTGTTCCATATCAAAATGTTCATGTTTTAAAGAAAATTAGTAAATTAATCTTGGAGTATTCACGTCATGTACATAATACTAAATTAGAATGAAGGAGACTGGAATTCAATTCCCATTCCTGTCACTGGCTTACTGCATGACCTTATCAGCTACTACGGAAGTGCTAAAGTTTTTTACTAGTTCTACCAACTTATTATGCCAGTTTTGAGTCCCCTTAATTCCATCAACTTCTGTAGAATTTCACTGGCAGAAAACTGGAGTAAGATATTGTTGAATCAAGACTGCCATTATGACTAGCTGAACTCGAAACATTCGAACATTAGCTTAAAATACCCTGAGATACCAATTCACTCAAAGAGGCTCGCTGTAAGACGGCATGAATGAAACACGGGAGAGACTAAAGGGAACTTTTCCATTCTGTAAAATGCAAAACAAACACTTTTTATCTTTTTGAAGATTCGACTCAGATTAAAGTACAACATTACTTTAGGGACAGTAAATTATTACGAGTCACCATTTGGTTCAGGAAAGTAAATTCTTATCCCTTACCTTTGTCATTAAGATTTCGGAAAAGTTTGGATGATCCTTTCCAAACTGGTGGTGTCTCCATAAGGATCTGATTCAGTTCCTAAAAATAAGATTTGGAAAATATAAAAGTATATATTTAAGTATTTAATGAAGTACTTATCAAATTACAAGTAAATTGTAGGAAATCAAGACAAAAGACAAGGAACCACATGCAAATCTACCAGTTAATTTAACTTCAGTCTGCCACAATGACTTTGCAAGTAATCAAGCATATATATTAATTCTGTACACGATTAATGCAACAGTTGCACATCTGGGCAAATCTACATGAATGCTCAGTGTTTGCAGAGCTGGAGAGAGACATGTAACATTATTTCTGAAATTACTCACCACTGCTCATATTCACTGAAGTCAAGGATAAGACCCCCTGGATTTCAGTAAGGTTTTCATACAAGCTCCAAGCAATTGTTTTTTGAAAACACTCAACCTGAACTAAAGCAAACTTCACCCATAAATACGGATGAACTTTACTTAAAATACAGGGATAGAGACATAGTCTTCTTGCAGTTGTATGAATGTGAAAAAAAAATAAATATAAGAGATACTTCAACATCACAAAAGACAGAGAGTGGCCTGAGTATTTCAGGTAGCTGTGAGTACACCTGTTACACTTCTGCGCTAGGGAAACTCAGTCAGATATGGGCTGAGGTTTCAGGAGGTCAGTAAATCCAACAAAACAGGCACAGCTGCTCAAGTATCTTTGAGATTCTGAGTTTCATTCAACTGAGTATGAAGTGGCAAAAATTAAAGTATTTTTTTTTGGATAAGGATAAACTCCTTTCTTCTGTGACTCCAAGTTTCCATCACGTAAGAAAGTAACTGTAGCAAAATCTATGGTTATAGGATAGCACATGAATTATTGCCCACCTGCTTTGAAAGGGATCGCCACTTCTTAGCACCTGCAACAAAAGACAAAGTTATGGATTCACAGAATTTAGTTATGCCGATGTGATATCATAAAACATAAACTACATCTACACTCTTGTGTTTTCTAACCAAGTAAGTATTTTCCCTACTTTATGCATGTGGCTAATCTTCAACCTAGTTCCAAAAATTCTGTTTATGTTATTAAAAAAATAACTAGCTTAGTACATACCTAAACTCCTAACTTAAAAGAACCAATTCAGATGTACAGTTTTTAATCTTATTCTGCTTCAGTAAGAGAAAATACTTTCTACCTCCAAATTACACCACTGATACCAAATGAGCATTCGTGGTACCAATATTCTGAAACAATCATTTAGTAGCAGTAGCATCACAATGCAGATTATAGGGAGACCTGGACTCTGGGCCCTGCTTCAGGAACTACCCATACATTTTAAAACAAATACAGAAAAAAAAACGCTTGAAACTATACCAGATACTCCTTTCAGCCATTCCTAATAACTCTGATTGATGCTCCCTTTTACAGTGTCTGTCAAGCTCAATTTAAGTAATTTTAACAGAGAAGGTGAAGAGGGTCTCCAGTTCAGAACTGGAACTGCTCATTAACACTGAAAACTGATGACGAGTAAGACTGAACAGATGTTTTCTTCCTAGTGCCTTACATGACAGACTCCAGGAGCAGAAAAAGATACTGGCATTTGACAACAGTTGTTCACATCCACCCAAAAATTCAAAACTTGAAGTTCATCGCCACCCTCTCAAGACAAACATTGCTTGGATTCACTATTAAGATAAAGCACTGCGAATATCAGAATTCACAAAGGTACAAATGTATTGTGTGGTCAAATCTGTAACTTTTTGGTTGGTATATGATAGAGCAAAACACCTTGTGGTATTAGAAATCCCTTCCTTCCTCATGATGAACTCCACGATCCACTGAATAATTGTCATGATACAGAAACTACTCAGTATGGTCTTCCATGAGCTCATGGTAAGAAACTCAGTGAAATTTTAGTTTTACATCTGGGTAAAGGTTAGCACTAGGACTGCCTGCAAACCCCACTCCAGCTATGGTGGAGTTCAAGCAATATAATAACATGAGCTAACAGATTTTCATGTACTTTTAAGTTTAATTTTTTAATATCAGTTAAAGTCTCGTCTCAAAATACTAAATAAAACCCAACAAAACAGTCTCCTTTGCCATACAAATTGATATACGTTTATGCCTACCATAAAAAAAACCAAGGGAATAAACCTATCTAACTTTCCGATCAGATAATTTCCCAGTCTCATTTATTATGTATAGCTTTTCTTTCTAGACAAACAAGTAAAGATTTATGTGTATATACATACTTCTTATAGCTCAGTATTAGGTTAAAGTTACTATACTTAGAATATATATATATTTCCTCTTTGCCTAATTGGCTTTCTAAATATATAAACATATATTCAGATGATAAAAAAATGTATCAAGCATGACTGTTAAAAATATTTTCTTTTCCCAAATAAAAGCCTGCACCATAAAGGCAGCAGCAAGTTAATGACAGGATTTTATATTGTTTATAACAACTGCCTGGATTCGAAAGTTACATTTTACAAAAGAAAATATACTCTTACCATATTACTTAGTGGTTTATCAAAAAAAGGAAGTGAACACCCTCTTGACTTTTGTAGGGTTTACAAGATTTCCAAAGCAAATAAATTACAATAGACGCATTCACTCCATCACAAATCTCATTCAGGTCTAGCATTATTAGCTTTTCTATAAAGCAGACATAAAGAGCTACTATTACTACTCTTCAAAGGGCATTTTTGGTTTGCTTTTTGACAAACCTCAAGACCTTTCTAGTCTTCATCCATAAAAAACCCAGATGTATATTCTTTCTATTCTGCAAAATATAGTCTAGTATGTCAGCGCAAACGGACTCAATTATTTACAACTTGTAACTTATTTACAAAATTACCCAAAAATACAAATATGATGCTTAGCATGTACTAATTTGTTCAGAAAAATACATTCCTTAAACTTACTATCTTCAACACAGCAAGACAAAAAATTAAGATTTGCCTAAACAAAGCTGTACTTTGACAAAGCTGCAGTACAAAGGCTAAAATTAACATAGAGATCAGAAGCTGGAAGTCGTAATCTGCAGGTCATCTACTTCACCTATTACTACTTACTTGTCAGCCTTCTGTCCAAATGTCCAAGACAATATAACTTCCATTAAAATGAAGTAATCCATTTCTATTTAGCTACAGCCTTTTACATTATCCCTTAAAATAATTATCTCAGTCATGTAATCTCTGATACTGGTCTATAAAACTAAAGGACATGCAGATTTAGTTTTGTTTTCAGTCTCAGAGATGAACTGGATGCACAGAAGGATTTTGATACAAACAAGGTTTGCTACACTGAACTCAGAAGGGTTCCTGACTGTTCAGACCTAGATCTCATCTCCTTTGGCATGAGATTAACAGAACGCCCTTGTGAGCTTAATGCTTTTTGGTTTGTTTTTTAAAATCTCAATACTTGCTGTGAGAGAGGAGGAAGCATAAATTTCACTAGCATAGAAAAAATATTAATGGCAAACTATACATACAGTGTGGTCAAACCAAAGCATTGTAAAACGGAGTTAAAATGGTTAACTGATGTCCAGTATATGGCACAAATGCTTCATGACCATACATGGTGAAACCCAATTCCACAGTAACAAAAAAAGGAAAACTTGGAGATCTGGGCAGAGGAAGTAAATATAAAGTGTTGATATGTATTTGTATTAACTTCTGTGATAAGCAACCTGCTTCCTCTCTTTTAACTGCAGAGCAAAAAAAACAGAGAATGAAGATTTTTTTCCTGGTAAGTTTCAAAGTTTTTCAAGTTTTCACCATCTCAGCGCTATCTTCTGTCTTCACTGTTACAATGAGATTATATCTCTATTCAAAAGTTACAGAAGTTTTGATCACTGATGTTCCATGGCTAAATTCTTTCCTCTTGTTTCATTACTGTTACGACAACAAAGGGGAAAAGTCTAACATCTGCACAGAGACTTAAGCTCTCC
Organism: Pampusana beccarii; assembly: GCA_013399365.1. Taxonomy (NCBI): domain Eukaryota; kingdom Metazoa; phylum Chordata; class Aves; order Columbiformes; family Columbidae; genus Pampusana; species Pampusana beccarii. Next base: position 364,891 of record VWYH01002435.1, on the reverse strand, counting down.
TCTGACTGTTTTAGCTGCTTTTGACTGTTCCCTCTACTAGCTTTGTGTGTAGACTTGAGGAAGAAAGACCTGAGGTGAGTTACTACACATCACACCTGAGCAAAGATATTCATTTTCCACAGAAGTTGTGTGCTGCTACCAATGCACTGCAAGCCTGAGGGCCAGGAAATCAAACTAGATCAGAAATGGATCACCTTACTAGTCAGTCACTCTTTGATACTTAAAGCAAAAATTTTACAATAAGTTAACTAAGTTGATAGTTTATTTTTCATTAATTTAATTAACACATGGTGCTAACTCTGGCAACTGTTAAGTGCAGAAAGTGGATCCCCTGGGGAATTGAAACTCCTACACAAAAGCATGTTATTTAGAAAGCCACGATAGGGTTATAAAATCTCTGTAGGGCAAAAAAACCCCCAACATGATAGCAAATGACAATTTAAGGTTGCAAAAATTGCAGAACAATGATATCCTGAATTATTTAGAGAACTCATATCTTGCCTGCCTATCTCCATAGCAACTACACAGAGGAGGAGGCATGAGTCTCACAGCAATATTGGTCTGCTCAGAAAGAGACCGTAACTATAATTGTGTCAGTGCAAATGGGACAGATGAACTTCTTGTCTTTCATGCCTGTTGAGCTGTCTGTGACCTCTAAGAAAAGAATGTTCAACTGATGACTAGCATACAGACGTTTACAATCTAACAATCAGGATACTGATTGTATGCACTTGGATAACACTAAAAATAAAATTCTGGAAGATGCATGCAGTACCTTTTCACCACAATCAGAAACAGAAGTAGTAATCAAAAGCAAACAGAAAAATAACATACACCACTGGTATTTTGCCTAGGGATTTTAACAATATAAAACTCCTGCTTACGTTTGGGTTCATCATTTGTGACAGCCTGAATGAAGTCATATGGAGTCATATAGAGCTGTCCTTCAAATTCTAAACTGGCAAACCTACGAAACCGTTGCTCTCGAGGAGTTGCATAAAGGTGTAAATCTTCAGGGTCTGATCTGTTTTCTGTAACCTTCAAAGACACAAGGAAACAATTTTAATGTACTAAAAGAGTTTTGGTTTACGTTACTGCCATTCACCATAAAGAAACTGTAAATGTAAAGATGACATTTCGTCAGGTCAAAGGCATCCAAATATTTTTGTATGGTAAGATCTGAAACTACAATCAGGATTTCACTGCTATCATTTTCAGTCTTCTACAATTTTAGCAATAAATCTTAATGCATTGAAATTGTTGACACTGCCTAAGCTCCCAAGCTTATGAAAAACAAACAAAAACCCCACACAACCAACCACCACTACCACCAAAACCCAAAACCAAACAAAACAAGGAAAAAAGGATAACTTAGGCTCTCGAATCACAGAAAAACGGGTGGCAACTTTAACTCAAGGAAGTCCATGTAACTTCAGAAGTCAGACTTTGAACAACTCCGCTAAAATTATTTCAGTTGTCTGACATTTCCAGAAGAGAATGGAATAACACCATGTTTATATTGCTTCTTAGTGCAGAGTGCAGCTGTTGACAATAATATGCAATACACCTCCATAATACACTCCAGTGTAAATCCCCTACAGATACTGCTATTTCAAGTATCCAATCCAATTAAAACTCCCGTACTTGGGGGTAAGTGTGTAATTATTCCTCCAGAGTTACAGAAGTACTACATGGTTCACACCTCATGGGAGTTTATACGTCTGGAGTTTCTGGTATATTTACCATCCAGCTGATTTACACGTAAACTTAGCAATACAAAACCGTAAGTGTTTTAAATTATTACATCTTTGTGTTACACTGTCAGACTTTTTAAGAGAAAATATGCTACCACTATCTGAAAACTTTTTTTAGCCTATAATGAGGAAAGCTCCTCTGTTGAATCAGTATCTTATAGAAAATGTAAGTATATTGAACCTTTTTTCAGAGATTAAAAAACCGAACCCAAACTGTTTCATAAAAGGAAGAGCAAAGATGTAGCTAACTTCTCCCAGTATGTTAAAATAGGAATGCAACATCTTATCAGTGAAATATCCCAAGTTGCTACTGTCCTCAATATTCTTGTCACTTCATAGAGTATCCCTAAAATTCTTCAGGTGTCAAATGAAGAAAACGCAACAAGTAGCACATGGTTTAACTAATGTCTATATTTCCTTTTTACAACTAAGAGAACAGCCAAATACTTTTTTATTTTTTTCAGAGAGGCATCTAAACAAAGAGAGATGTTGGGAGATGTCTGCAGTTGATGTCCACCGAGACATAACAGTCCTCAGCAGCAAAGAGAAACTGGTTTTCCAAAACCTTTCTAAGACTAGGTTTCAGATTTCAGCAATTAGAAGCAAAAGCATATTTATATCAGTCAGTAAAATATCTGGGCTCACTTTCCTCCTGCTTTTGAAACAATGTGCTTAAAAAATAAAACATTAGTAAGGCAGTGAAACTAAATTTTATGGCCTCAGTTATGTTTGTAAAACAGACACATCAAAAATGAATACGTCTAGAGGTCAAACAGTTTTTTTTCGGAAAAGCAAAATAAAACAAACAGTCACATGTATAATCACAATGTAACATAAGACTGAATTCTCTTCTGATATACTCACATGCTAGCCAAAATACTTCTGTCTTATCTCACTGTTACAATACTATGGTCTTAGGATTCTTCAGCAGTCCAGTGGCATTCAAGCTATGCCTTCATGTGGGATTTACACGACTCAATTGTTTTGGTAGAGCTTGTAGCAACATAATTGATTATCCCTGTTTAAGTTTAAGAATTTATTTTATTTTGGATACATATGTTATTTTAGCACTACTACAAGCACGCTTTTGAATACATGCAGGTTGTAATAAAGCAGTATTTCTGCAAAGTCAATTTTCAGAAAAGAAACTGCTTCAAGGCCATATTACACACACAGTGTATATAATTGATTGTAATCAGCCATAATCAATCATACACAATCAGGAGAATCTGTAGATAATGTATCACTCAAGAAATATCATCTTAGTTGTGATTACTGTTAGTTTTTGGAGAGCATGTTGAGATTCACTGCTCTCTCGAGAAATTGACACTATCTCAGGTACTACTGCTTAATATCTTGCTTGAGACACTAAGAAAAGCATTTGCTAAATTCTCAGACACATATTTCAACATCATCTTAAGTACCCTATGCTACTATAAGTATAAAATAGCATACTGCAAACACGGAATTTTCAAGACGTGCTTAAACTTAACTCATGCCAGTACTCAGGTCTGCGAAACCTTAATTCCTGCCTCAATTTAGCCAATAAAGAATTTGCCTCTGACTGCTACATATTTCACACTCTGGCTCCAAGTCATTGTAATCTGATATGAATACAGCCTGCCACCAAAAAGAGCAGTACCTCCCCAAAGGCTCGATACCTTGCATGCCATTGCTCTGGCACTTTACGTTCATTTTTCCAAGCGTCAAACTGGATAAGCGAACTGGTCTGACTAAGAACTTTTGCTTTGGTGGTGTTATTTTTTAGCCAGATAAATGCCTGGATCTATCCCATAGGAACAGTTACTTGTTTCAAAACCTAGGCCACAGGAACTTGCAGCTTAAGGAAAATAAAATAGCAGCTGTTCCATCAGCAAGCTCCACCTACTTCAAGATAAAGGGATGAGAAAACTGCAGGATTAAGTAAAATTTTATTCTGAGGAATAAAAATACCACTTTATTTTGAACTTTGTGTTTTTATGTGAAAGAATCAAAACAAGTTGCTTCTGCTATTGATCCAACACTAATTCAAACAAATGTATACATTTAATGTGTATTAGATCACTGGTCCATACACTAAATCACTAAATAAGAGCAAGGTTTGCTTGCAGAAGACTCCAGGCACACACCGTAGCAAACTGACAAATAAAACTGTCTTTGGCAATAATATTATTTTTTGTCCAAACTTCTTGTTCAGAGCTTTCCTTCTTCTATCACTGCTTATCAATTTATGTAACATACAGCAATTTTAAATCTCTTGCATAAAAGCTGTATTATTAGGTACCAATTAATATTCTAATTAAAAGCCAAACGATTCCAAAGTATAACCTCAATTCACACCTTTTCAGGCATTCATTTAAGAAATTTGTCTCAACACATAAATATGAAACGCCTCCTGTTTTCCCCAAATTTAGCACATCACAATACAGTGAGACAAGTACGAGAATCTTATTGACACCAATTGCTCTCAATTGGTTTATTTCATATTTATGCCCACGTTAGGCAATCTTATTTTAGCAGCAATAGTGTGATATCCAATGGACAAAAGAACAAGACACAGAAAGTAGGTGCTGAATACCTCAGGGAAGGTACTGTTGGTGAAAGAGATTCAGTAAGATTCCAATTTCTATTTGAAGTTTCAAGAGCTTATCCCGACTAAACCTCTCTGTAATTATCAACAATCTTCAAAAACTTTCATGAAAGTACATCTCTTTCACAATCAAAAGAGGGGATATTTTTTTTTATGCTTCTGTTTACTAATCCTCTTGGCAATCCTGCCTACTAATTACTATGATCTGGTATCATGTTATGGTTCTCTGCCTTTTAAAAACTGGACATAGCCATTTCCTTCAAGCAGAATGTCACAAATCTCCCAATAATGGTATTATCTTAACTTTTAGGCATAACAGGTTAGCTCTGGTTTACCTTCACATGTATACCGACATACTTTGTTATTAGAACTTTCAGGGAAAAAAAAAAACCCACAGCTGAAATCACAAATCTAGCTGGTAGCCAGAATTTCCATCCTCCCAACTTCACAACTCGGGAATAAAAAGAGGCAAGACTGAAGCTCATCGGTGTGCACAAACAACATATAATCATTTCCCTATTCTCAAAAAAATCTAAGCATAAATAGTTGTGATCAAACAACTCATGGTTATCATCCTTCTGCCTTTCCTCCCTCAAATTCTGGTATCTTGTTGCAAACCACCACCAGACAAAGGAAACAGAGGGAAAGGTTTCCCATATGGAAGTCCATTTTAACATTGGCTTATCAAAACAAGGTAAGTAAAAATCAAGTTGAAGACCAGATAGTAATTTGGCAGGGTATTTCTCTGAATGCACGGTATCACATTCCATTACATGTGCTTCCATTGTAAATCTATGTGACAAATATATTACAAACAGCCTAAAATACATATTTCAAGGAGTTAATATAATTCCTTAAAAACTATTTTCTAGAAGTACTGCATTTACAGAGGGCTGTGTAAAGCTATAACACCACCACATGTCTCACAGAGTAGTAGTCTCTCAGACAAAGGCCTTTGTTATGGAAACTCAACATTTTTTAAGTCAATCAACTTTGAAAGCATTCCTTACAGAACCTCTTGTAGAGTGATACCCCTCTGTATCTTCTCCCTCTACTCATGGCAAAAACCTGAGTGAAGAAAATCTAGGCTTCCTATCAAGCAAAATTAGTGTTCAAAACTCATTCCCATTTTAGGTTCATCTTTCATGCACTGTGTCTGCCATTGGAGACAAGTCAAAATGCTCTGAAAGTCTAGTGCTCTCACCAAAGGTTTCCATGTATTACTCAAACTTTCTTGAAGCGTGGGCTGATCTCCACTGCTGGTCCCATGTTTGTCTTACTGGCTCTCTTATTGCAGAGATACAGGCTGTCTGAATTTAGTACAACATGAATTACCCTTTATGGCCTTCCAGTGAAACCCATGCAGTAACTTTACATTGCCATAAGATGGTCTTAACACAGGACATGAGGGTAGATTAAAATAACCAAAACTTTGCAGTAGTTATGACCCCAAACTATCTGAATACATCAAACTCTAATGATACGGCTCAGGTTCTGTCGAAGTAAGGTGCAGAACATAAAACATGACATTGTTACCCTTTCTATTAAAAAGCACAAAAGAAATGTTATTTGCCAAGTGTTAATCTTGTATCACACTAAATCAGTAATCCAGAAGTTATATTCTGTAGTAAAAGTTTTCGTTTTCTCATAGAGATAAACTTAAATGCTAGATACATGATTTTTCACTTGAAAATTAGAAAAGCTGATGCCTGCAAGCTCATAAAACTCTGCAGAAGTAATCTGCAAGAATCCATTATCAAAACCCAGAACAATACTCAAACTCCCATATTCTGAGAGTACCTACAAATAATGCAAAATATTTTACAAAACGAACAGGTAAAAATATACATGCTGTGTGTGCATGCATATGAGGGAAAAAGCTCCAACAGTATCAATAAGAAACCACAACTGTGCTGTGTTCCAAGTCAAATCAGTGTTCTTTTGCTCCTTCCAACTAAGATAAAGGTGAGACTATTTTAGCTAAAGCAGCCAACATTTACTACTAAAAGTACCTTTTGCTTGCAGTCAAAAATATGTTCTGTTACAGCAGTTTAATCTTTAACCAATTTATTTCAAGCAAGTGAGTTTCTTTGAATTTTCGCTTGCAAAGTAATCTGTCTTCCATCAATGAGAATCTGTTCAAATTATTAAAATAAAAAGGTTTTCAAAGCAATGCTGTTCCTTACTTCCTTCGTTTATATTTGACTTGAGGCTTATTTAATACGCTCCCATGTAGATAAAAGTAGCACAATTTTGTTTTCATGCTGGGTGGCCAAAAGGTTAAACGTCAAGTTCCCAGTGTGGGAAAATCCCAAAGTAGACAAAGCTGTTTTGATGCTCACTGAAGTTATATTTCTAGCAGACTACTTAGATGTAGTACAGCCAACAATTCTGTTAGTTGATCCCGCTTCACTGAGATAAGGGCGTTATTATATTAAAACATCTACAAGCATAGGAAGCTGGAATGTGTTTAAAATGCTGTAAAAAGGGCCCTGTTCAAATACAGTTCTGTTACAGGAAATCCTTGGGGTAACAATGTTTATCTGTAAGCACACCTCTTCCAGAAATCCTCCAAAATAAGTATTATGCTCAAATGTTCTCTAGTCCTTTTTACATTAGTTTCACTTGGAAGTTACTTAACCTCTAGCAGTTCTTTAAGAAGCTTCAGTCAGTGTGTATATCCTGCTGTACATGCCCACATGCTTCTCTACATACAAGACTAAAACATACTATTAGCTGGATCTGTCTGTCCCGAATACGTATCATCTTTTTTTTTTTTTTTCTTTTTTCCCCAATATCTTGAGGAACACAGGATTAATGCTGAGATGTAAACCTTCCTTTTCCTTCAGCATGGCTCTCACTACAGCTGGCTGGAAACAGCATCCTCAGGATGATGACAGTGAGAAGCTTCAGATGTCATCAGCCAAAGAGCAAACCATCTTCCTACATCTGGCAATTGATCTATGACATCAAATGCACAATGCTTATGAAAAAAAGGTTACCTACAAGTGGTTCTTGTAAAAATGATCCTTTACACATCTCTTGGAACAGCATCCTCTTTGAGCAAGCAAGAGAGCCTTCTCCCTAGGGGAGTTTGCCTTACTTTTTGGAGTTAATGTCTTACTCTTAATTGCAGAGAGATGGAAATACATTATGTAATTCACTTAGAAATGTGCTGCTACAAATAAACTTGACCTTTTGACTATTTTCACAAAGAGAGAGTTTGACAGTACTACTGAGGTACTAGGAAAAAAAGCTCTGGAAACATCCAAAGTATGCAGCTTCCTTCTCCTGGAAATGAGTGTGCTTTCAAAAAATGTGATAAAGTACATACTCTGTGACCATCTCTCCTTGACTCTCTTTTAATTCCTAAATACCTTCTGAAGGAAGTGATTCACAGGGAATATTCTGTAAAAATAAATAGAGACACGGAGTTCGCTATGTCCACACAAGGACAACATGATTATAGAAAAGATCTCTTCGGAGTGCAAAGAGGCATCACTGGTATTTCCCAAACCATTTTAATAAGCTTCACAAATGACACCGGAATTTGGGAAGGAAGGAACATGGAAGCAAGGAACTGGAAGACAAATATTAATTCCTCTGAGGAATTCCGACACTAGATTATGTTTCTGTAAAATTGTTATGCTTCTCTGAAAAAGACACGACACACAGCTGTTCAGACAAGGTAGATACTTCATAAGCAGTATGCTGGATCAGGGCTGTTCTGGGGTCAATAGCGTTCTCAGTTGTCAGAAGAGAGAATCTGTATCAAATTAACAGTTCTGTCATAGTTTCTTGCTCTGCACAAGCATCTCCTAGACTTTAAAGGAGCTGCCTGTTAGTAGACCTCTCCCAGTCTTCACCAAAACCTTCACACAAAAAAACAGCAGCTCCGAGTCCAGAATTTTACTTTCATTCTGAAACATTATGTGGCAGTAACCCCAGAATTAAAAGTGTTACTTTATTGTACTGTCCAAGATTTTGCTCCAGGTAATCACATATAAACCCTTAGTGCTCAGGACTGGAATTATTCTGAGAAAGCATCTAGGAAAAGAGAATCCTTTTCCCTGGGGAGCTTAGCTTCATGCTGCTTCTGTAACAAATATCTACCAGAACACTTTCAAGCATATGCTTAGTCAAGCAAGTATTGTTTGTACTGACCACATGACATTTGTCTGTTCAAAAAGTTTGCCGCACCGCTAACCCCATGCTGGTGACACAAACCATGGCTTAGTTTACTTTGAGCAGACAGCAACTTCTTAGTCACCTGTACATAAACTCATAAACCCGTTGCTCAGCAGGTTTCATACTATAAGAGTTTCATAGAACAGGGAGAAAGATCTGCAGACCATTCAGATGCTCTTTTTCTCTAGGAGACTCAAACATAGTTTTTTTTGAGTTACCCTCAACTGATGTACCTCATTTCTGAATTGGCCAATGGGAAAGTGTCCCAGCAACATCCGTCCAATCACCAGTGTTAGTCCTGGAATCTAAAAGCCCTTTAAAATATATCAGTTCAATAAATACTAGAGCATCAGTAAACACCAGATGTCAACAGTAGGACAAAGCAACTAATTATGAAGGTATATATGATAAACCTATATCCTTAAACATTCCATCACTACTGCCAAATGTTATTTGAAATCAGTGACCAGAATCTGAAGAAAAGTAATCTGTAGGGATAATAAGTGGGCCCAGCACAACTCTCAAGATACTTTCACAGGCCATATAAACATTATCTGGAAGCAGGTAACCTGCAAGAAGAAAGATGTTCCTCAGAAGTCAAGACGTAAACTAGGTTAACCCCCCCCACACTTTTTAGTATTTGGGGGGCTCAGAAACCAATTCTGCTGTCTGCTGGAGCTGCCTAAATGAAATAAGGTGGCCATTCCATTTATTACACTTTTACAAAAATTCATGTCAAGAAATAAGAAAGATGTGGGAATTCAAAACTAAGTATGTGTACTGGTTTTGGCTGAGATAGTTAATTTTCTTCACAGTAGGTGGTACGGTGCTAAGTTTTGGATTTGTGACCAAAGAGATGTTGATAACACAGGGATGTTTCAGCTATTGCTGAGCTCACCTGGTGTCAAGGCTTGTTTTGCTTCTCATATTGTCCCACCAGCGAGCAGGCTGGGTGCACAAGAAGTTGCGAAGGGACACACCTGGGACAGCTGACCCCAACTGACCAAAGGGATATTCCATACCATACGATATAGTGCTCAGCAATAAAAGATTTGAGGAAGAAGCGCCAGGGTGTGGGGGGAGATAGGGCACTCAGACTTATGGTATTTGTCTTCCCAGGTAACTGTTATGCATGATGGAGCCCAGCTGTCCTGGAGATGGCTGAACACCTGTCTGCCCATGGGAAGTAGTGAATGAATCCCTTGTTTTGCTTTGCTTGCTCATGTGCCTTTTGCTTTACCTATTAAACTGCCTTCATCTCAACCCACGAGTTTTTTCACTTTTACCCTTCCGATTCTCTCCTCCATCCCACCAGGAGCAAAAAGCGGCTGTGTGGGGCTGTGTGGTAACTGCTGGCCAGGGTTAAACCCAACCCTATGGATGAGACAGCCACAGATGTCTTGAATGCTCTTGAACTCTTCGACTATCTGTACTTCACATTGAGATACTGTTTTCAGTTATAAACTTACTATATGTTACTCAGTAAAAATGAAATTATCCATTGCCAATTAATGTTTCAGAACGGGTTTTTTTTGAAGGCAACCAAAAACAATGGGAGGAGAAAGAGTTTGTTTTGCCAACATCAGATAATTTAAATTTTTTTAAGAACCTCCAGCAATTCCACATTATAAATGAAAGCATTTCAGGTTTTCCAATGGGTAGTCACTTCAGTGTCAGGACTGGGCTTTTCTAGTGGTTGTTCTGTTAAGGAGTAAATAAGTTATGAGCCTATGCAAACCCTCATCCAAAAATACTCATTTTGTTAGCTAAGTCCCCCCAAATATAAACCTGCTATATAGTCATTCCAGGTCAGAGCCCCAGGGGTGACACAAGAAACATTCAGTGTAATTGGTTCTACCAGCTGCTGTAGATCTCTATAGCAAGGCATTGCGAACAGAGGCACCACCTGCTGCTTGCTTCCAACGATCCAACTAAAAACCACCTGGGAAAAGCATCCTGCTGGAGGGAAGTCTGGGCAGAAAGATGCAAATGGAAATACTTGGATGAAGTAGAAAAGTTTGGGTTGGATGGCGGGGGGGGGGCGGGGAAAGAAGGAAAGAGACTGTTGGATGATTTGCCTTGGTGGAATGAAAAACAGACTGAGAATGGAAATGAAATGGGGAGCTTGGGAAACAGGAAAGAGGTGGGAGGAGGAGAAATCTAGAAAGCCCCAGAAAATGGTGTCAGACTTTGTGCATCAGGAATAAAGGAGAAATGTCTTTGACTCCTCCTTGACCTTCCAAAAGCAGCTGGAGAGGATCCCAAGATACTTGAGCCCCATCATTCTTCATTGGTGAGTACATGATATAACTGTAAAAACCTAGCAAAATGTGTATCGCATTTCCATCAAACTCATCTATACAGAAATGGCAGATTATCATTCTCCAGCCATTACTCTAAACACACTCTGCAGTAAATCCAAGAGCTTCAGCCTTGACCCTAGTAATACTGACGTATGACTTTTCATGACAGAATTTTCTACTTTAAACATTAAGGTTGTTAAGCTCGGCACTTAAGAATTAAAAAAGTTATTGTCACATGGGCAACATTAATTCAGCCTTCTAATAAAGGACAATACCATACCACTGCAGAATACCAAGAATACTATTCAATGCAATTTGAACACAGTATTTGCTTCCTTTTTTTCCCCTGGAACATACTTCTGGAGGTGTTTTAGAAACCTGTAATGAAAGAGTTGATGCTGATGACAGGTCTAGTGGGCAATCATAAATGGAGTACAGATGCAGCTGGAGCTCATGGTTGCAACACTGCTGATTCAAGTATCCAGTACCAAACAATGGTGTTCCCCCATTGCCATACAAGCCCTTCTGCAGCGTAACAGTCAGTAATAAAAAAGCACAGGAACCCACTACCTCAGATCCAAAATTCCACAGCTATTTAATCCTCATTTTTGGGAGGTTTCAACTGAAAGGATATTTTTCCAGGAATGCTGAATGCTCCGATCTGCAATTTGAAATAAACGAAATGACTCATTCAAAAATAAAAAATTGCAACATGAAGCTAGTATTCTGAGATGTCAGTCTGGGCATTTAGTCTGATGACAAAATCTGGGTGGATGTATTTTGAATTAATCTTTAATTTTTTGCTATGTATTTGGAAAGCCTAATTAATTAGAGCCCTTTTCCACCCAGGGCCATAAAAACCAAGAAAATTATTTATTTCTTTCCTTTTTTTCCCTTGTTTATCTTCAAAAAATAGTCTGTGTATACATAGAAGGTACATTTTATAGATTTTATTATTTTCCATGGATTCAAAGATAACCTTAATTCCGACTCTGCAACCTCAACACTTCTACAGCGACATGTGTGAAAATTCCAATTACACATCACACTAAATTTATTGACTTTCCAAGGGTGCAGTAGCCTTATTTGCCTTGAAAGATGACTGAGAATTAAGACTGGATAAATAAAACAATTTAGAATTCTGTCAGATCAAAACAGCATGAAAGGCTGAAAGAGCCTGTCTTTGATCTTATAGCCACAGCAACACACTCAAGACAAAAAATACATGAATAATCAAAATTACCTGGCTCAACCTCCCTCCATAAAGGATGCTGCCAACAGAATCTGCCTTTGGGATAACAACTCAGAGCAAAAGGAGTGACAACATCTACTTAAGCCCAAGGCCACCATTGCAAAAACGCAGATCCCCTTCCCAAACATAAGATACACTTAATCTATTGAAAGCAGGCCATTTGCCCCACTGATTTCCAGCTTTACCAGATGCCATACTGACAAAACACCTAACCACAGCTCTTGACATTTTCCAAAATACCTTATTTTTTAACGGAAAACCCCCTATCATTACCATACATTATGTATGGCACTGCGCAGGAAACTTTCACAGGAAACTTCATTTTCCAGGTTCATGTCAACTGTTTTTTGTTACATGGGTAAGCAGTTAATCAACCCATGTTTTTGTTGAATTAGCCCAACTGAGGCATTGCTTGCTTGCACCAAGGCCTATCCTATCACTTGTTATGAAGCTCTGCATAAACCTTTCACCCCACAGAAAATTTTATACTACATATAACTGTCCTAAATATAAAGAAGATGAACACGGGTTTGGCACTATCAGCAGCGGTTCCACCTGAAAAATAATATTTTTCATTAAAGAAAGATCTGATTAGGACAGCTCCAGAGATGAAAAGCAGAGTACGAAGCTCACGGTTCACGTTCTGAGGTGCAGTGAACGTGTGCCAGTGCCCACTGCCTACCACGGCGCTTCAGTGACAGCTCCTGTCCCCCGAACGAGGCCGGGTGAGAAGCTCCTGCCTCTGCCTTCGTCCCCCGGAGGACCTGCCCGAGCAGGCTGCCTCGCCTCCCAGCCCAGGGCCGGCTCCACGCAGGGTCACCTCTGCGCGACAGCCCGGGGAGCGGCTCCGCCGCCGCCAGACGCCGCCTCGCAGAGACGTCTCCACAGCGAAAGGGCGGGAAGCGATGTTCCTCCATCCCCGCCGGCTCCCCGGGCGGCTGACAGCGCCCGCCGGGGTCCCCAGCACCCCGAGCCGCCCCGCCGAGCGCGGCACCGAGCGAGGCCGCGGTGCGGAGGTGAGAGGCCGCCGGGCCGTGATGCGGGACGGGGGCGGCGCGCACACACCTACCGTCTCCTTGGCAGCAGCCGCCACAGGGATGGGGAGCAGCGCCCGGGACCCGCCCGGCTGGGCAGCTGCCGGTTCCCGGGGGGGCTCCCGCCGCCGCTCGGACAGCCGGTACCCCATGTAGCCGGCGAGAGCCCCCCCAGCCGCGCAGCCCAGCTCCCGCCGCCACCGCCTCACCGCCGCCGCCCCGGCCTCGCCGCCGGCCCACAGCCGCCGCACCGGCTGCGGACCGGGCGAGGGGCCCAAGCGGCGGCGCCACCGCAGAAGGCTGCGCAGGGCGGCCATACCCGCCGCTCCGCCCCGGCGACCGGCGGACAGAGCCCCCCGGGGTGCCGGCAGAAGCCTCGCGAGAAGCGGGGAAGGGGTGGAGAAGCGAGAGGGCCCTGCAGTCCCCGCCCCGCGCCACCTGCCCCGCCGCGCCGCCGGGAGCGGCGTTTCAGCAGGGCTGGTTCTCACCGCCCCGCGTCCCCTCGGAGCCACCGGCGGGGCTGGAGGCACCGGCTCCCGCGCTGGTTGCGGCAGGGGGTGCCCGAGGGGCGGCCGTGGGCCGGGCGTGACTCCCGGCGCAGGCAGCGGGACGTTTTGTGCCCGCGGCGGGCTGCAACCGAGCTAGCGGAGATACGATGTGGTCAGACCGAACGTGGAGGACGGGCCCGGGCCCGAACCCGGGCAGTTGAAGCCAAAGTGCCTGGGAAGGGTGACGCGTGGAAACCGCTGGGACTTGAGGCTTCACTCGCGCGTGGGCCTTGCTGCAGTTCAGCGTGTGGAGTGCAGGCTGTGTGTGCTCAGTAACAGCCTCCAGAGCCTACCCCTGTGCTTCTGTAGCCTTGCTGGCAGGGGAGCATGTCCCATGACCCAGCAATAAGTCTGTGCAGAAACCTGGAAGCGCTATCTTTGGCAAAGGAAGAGTTTCCAACCGTGCCTCCTTTGCCTTGTAACCCTGAAGGCTGGAAGTGGCTGCAGCATCATGATTGTTCACTGTTTTACTGCCAAGGCTTTATTGGAAGCATCCAGTGATCCTAGTTACCCGTGTTAGAATGAAGATGGCTGCGACTCCATCAGTCCTGGACAACCTAGTAGTGTCCAAACCTGTTTCCAAAGTCTTGAAAACTCCTGGTGCCTTCCCAATATACAGCTGAAACTAAAAGCATGAGGATTGTTTCAGAGAAACTGAAATTAAACAGTGTTACCTGTGATGCTAATCTTAGGTGTATTGGATCTTTGGTTTTAAAACTTACTGAATGCTGACAAATAGTCTGGCAGACTATTCCATATTTCTTTTTGAACTGTGCTGTGAAGTGTCCATAGGCAGAACTTAGTTCCACAAGGGACAGTCTTTACAAATGAATTTTGAAATAGAGCTGAAGAACTTACAGAGAGTAATGCTGTCCTTTACCCATCTTAGACTGATGTAGATAACATTCCTTCTGTTTGGTTGCTTACTGCATTGTTGTATTTGGACCCAATTTAAATACTTAATGCTCTAAATACCAGTAGGCTGGGAATGTCTACCTTCCCCAGGTCTATCTGCCCTCTCCCTCCAGTACCTCTCTCTGTGCCTCAGGTTCTCAGAAAAGAGTGATTCTCCTGGTCCCAATTTCAAATGTATTTGCTGTTCCTTTCATTTCAAAGTGACCTCAGACTACAGTATCTCCTGCCATCTAATACCCTTGTGTTATGAAGCCTTGTCATCAGGAAAACACAGACACCTGCCATGTCAGCAGCCTCTCCTCATAAATATTCTTGGCTGCAGGCAGCCTCCTTAGAATAACCAAGCACTAGTTAAAAAACAGTTGTTAAAGATGAGCATGTTCTTTCATCCCTACCTGGTGGTGATGGGCAATAGGCCTTGTCAGGCCATTTCCTGTTACAGCATTCATGGTACAACCTGTGTTGCAACCTACGCTACCTGGAAATTTCATAAGCTGCTGTGGCAGTTGCACATCCGCTGATGAGATCCTGAGCCTTCAGTAGGACAGTTGATGGCTCGTTAACACCTTTTGTGCCCCACTGTGCCTTTCCCCAGGTACACACCTAGGGTGGTGCCAAGGTGCTGACAGTCACATCCTCCCCTACCCTGGGGCAGGGTGACTTCACCTCTACATGGCTGGGGGAACAGGAGGGGTGGGACCCTCAGTCGATTGTCAGGGTACTCAACAAAGGAGGTGGCCAGAGTAGCTGAGAAGCTTCTGGACCATGTCATAATAACCACAGAGAGATCTGACCAGGCTATAAAACGGGGCCTCTGCCAAAGACCCCCTTGGAGTGGTCTTCTCGGAGCAGTGGGTCTGTGAAGTGAGGCCCTCCTCTCGAGTCAGGGACACTGTCTAAGGAGACTTCCTGGGACTGAGTGCACCCCACCTCCTCTTTTGATGAGTGTTTTTCCCTTCTGGATATATCCTTGAGTGAGCCCTTGCCTGGCCCAGGCAAGTGGATGATTTCTTCTGGATAGTCTTGGGTGAAAGAGGCCTCTAGTTTTGTTTCTTGTGAGTGAATGCATGCACGCTGTGGATCCTCGTTATTGTTCTGTGGTCGTACCCAAATAATGTCAACTGGTATCCGAATCTGTGGTTTATGTTGTCGGAGTGCTACGTAACTTGTATAAACCCTGATTCTAGTCGGTTTATTTACTATACTTTTCCAGCTAGAATAAAGTCCATTTTGGAACTTATTGTCCACCTAAATTGACTTTTGGGGTGCCTCTGTGACAGCTGCAGACAGACATTTCAAGTTACAGCATGCCTTACAACAATTTTTTTGCAGTGGTCAGGTGCAGCCTGTCTTTTTCTTCTTTATATAAATATGGTCTTTCCAAGTTTCAGTCAGTTTTGCTTTTTTTAATCTAAATCTTTGCTGGCTTTGTATATAATTATGAAAAATATTTCAGAAAAGACAAACTGTTACTCATTTTAATAGGTTTAAGACACTCCCATGCATTTTCAATTTCTAAGGAACATTTCAGTGTTACGATATTGTACCAAGGGAGAACTGTCAGTATGTTTGTTGACTGACAGTCTGACAGATCATACAACTGTAAGCATGTCCAAGGTTGAATTACCTCAGAGCTATGTTTGGAAAGGCAGGTATCTGGGGTGAATGACAGAGTTACTGCATTTCTTTCAATACTTTAGAGTACCATAAGCCAATTAATCCCTCAAGTAATTCCCTTGACTTCATTACCCCCATGCAACGCTACAGGCTTGGTAAAGAGTGGCTGGAAAGCTGCCCAGTGGAAAAGGACCTGGGGGTGTTGGTTGACAGCCAGCTGAACACGAGCCAGCGGTGTGGCCAGGTGGCCCAAAAGACCAACAGCATCCTGGCTTGTATCAATAATAGAGTAGCCAGCAGGACAAGGTTGGTGGTTGTGATGGGCAGCCCCACCTTGAATCCTGTGTTCAGTTTCGGGCCCCTCATCATAAGAAAGACATTGAGGTGCTAGAGAGAGTGCAGAAGAGGGTGATGAGGCTGGTGAGGGGCCTGGAGCACAGGTCTGATGAGGAGCAGTTGAGGGAGCTGGGGCTGTTTAGCCTGGAGAAAAGGAGGCTGAGGGGAGACCTTATTGCTGTCTACAGCTACCTGAAAGGAGGTTGTAGCGAGCTGGATGTCTGTCTCTTCTCCCAAGTAGCAAGTGATAGGATGAGAGGAAATGACCTCAAGTTGTGCCAGGGAAGGTTCAGATCGGATATTAGGAAAAATTTCTTCACAGAAAGGGTTGTGAAGCACTAGAATGGGCTGCCCAGGGAAGGGGTGGAGTCACCATCCCTGGAGATGTTTGTAGGCCATATAAATTAGGTTCTTAGGGACACAGTTTAGTGGTGAACTTGGCAGTGCTAGGCTGACGGTTGGACTTGATGATCTTACGGGTCTTTTCCAACATTAATAATGCTATGATTCTATGATTATTCCCATCTCTTAAAAACTGTCATTTTTTTTCTATTTTTTTTTCATATTTACTGTTTTATTTATCAGTGTGTTATATGTACATTTCCCAAATGAAAGTTTTATTGCCAAACCTGAGCTACAACTCTGTACTAAAAAGGACAATATTTAGGTGTCAAGACAAAAATAGTCTCAGATGCTTAGCATGACTGGAACTCAAGTATTTCTTCTGCAGTTATGTGACTAAGCATCCAGTTTGGAAAATTTTGTAGAATGTAGCTCTTGGAGCTTTTCAGTTCTAGTAGCTGCTTCATTAGAAGACATTGTTCGCCAATACAATTACCCTTTTTAAAATGGTCTAGTTTTTCCATTAGATTGGAAAATAAACCACATTTGGTCAATGTAGTGCCCCAAATTAAACCTGTTTTCTGAATGACTCATCAGTTGCCTGAACCGTAGACATGAGTTATCTCCCTGTTCACATTGTTCCCCTGAAATTGGTAAGCCACGTTTTAATGTTTTAATGACCTTTCAATAACACCTTTAGGCTAATCTTTTTTTCACTTCAAAAACTCCAATACACATCTGTAACTACTTACACCTGGGTAAGTTGTTCGTCAGAACTTCCCTGGTGAGGTGTTTGCTTAGGAATAAGAGTGCAGTTTATCTGTGCAGCAAGTCAAAAACTGCAAGCTGTCTGCACATCTTACGTGCACAGATCCAGAAAGCATCTAACTGAAATAAATCAAGGTGGATTTTTTTTTTCCCCAGTGATCCACTTAAAGAACTAATTAAAAAGCTGACAAATGAGGCATTTGAGTGTTAATATATGTGGAAAAGGTCTATTCTCACTGGATGTAATTGGCTGTAAACGTGTGGTTACTACCTGGCTTCTCTGTCCCATCTTGCTTATACAGGAGTTATTTATGTGTAGCCACAAAACCATGGACAACAAAATCATGTATCTCAAAAAGCCCTAAGAATTTCTGTCTTCACTTAAAGAAAACAAAAAATAGCGGCGTGAGAAATGTAGAACTTCCTTTCCGTAGGAAAATATGTTTTTCAGCATTACTTTTCCCTCCTCTGGGTTTTTGTAAATAGCTAGATATATTTATATATGCATGTATGTATACATGCATACATACCTGTAACTATATCAATTCAGAAGAAAAAGTTCCAAATGCTTTTGAAGTCTGTATGTGTTGCATTTAAAAGGCTTTAGATCATCAGATGGTGACCTGATTTGTACATGAAGCCTTGAAAATGATTCTGTTCTTTTCTTCCTAGTAAATCCTGCACAAGAATACACCTTATTTTACTCAGACCTGCAGTGTGCTGAAAGCCTTTCACTGTAACTTCTGCACATTCTGCTCACCTTGTTGAAAGCAGCTGATGTGTTTTCTTGTCTAAATCTAGGAAGAATCTGGAAATGACCATGATACACAGGTATCTCCAGCTGGACATATTCCTTTATGTTCTACTCAGTAGTTTTTGTTCCACCCTGCATTTGTTTTCTCGTGTATTCATGAACCTCCACTTCATTCTCCTAGCCAATATTTTATTGTATAATTAAAATTTTATGGCTGGCACAGCACTGTTGTAAGGGAGTTCTAAAATTAATGCAGGTGCAATAAATTGCAGGACATAAACGTTTTACAACTAGCAACTTTTCCTTTTTTTTTTTTTTTTTAACCAACCTGATAGATGTATAGATCAATCTCTCCCTCTCTTTTGCCTGTGACAATATGCTGTTCTTAGGAAATATACAGTAATTATGTTGTCTACAGAAGCCCTAACTACTTGCTGTGGAAATAAGAACTTGACCACATATGTGTTTGTTCAATAGCACTGAAAGTGCGGTCTCTAGGAAGTATATGTAGAGTTGATTAGATTGTACTGTATACTTTAAGTTGAATTATGTACTCTTGTAAAAACACTCTTTAAAATCATTTAACTTCCCATGGTATAGTCTAAGAAGGTGCAAAAAAAAAATCTTTAGTGTTATCTTTTCCTGTCACATGACTAGTGCAAACACCAAAAAAATTCTTATCTTTTTGTTTCTTTTCTGGTACTTTATAAAACAGCATAACCGGTTTAGTGCCCAGACATTAAAGACTCCACTCGGAAAAGATCCATGTTATATATTCTGCTCTACTCTAAATCTTTCAGTTATATAATAGGAAAGATTTAGCCATGAGGGTCTTCCAGTGTGTAATGGCTGAGGATTGTTTGGTGTTTTAATCTTCTCTACTGGGGACAGTGGTGCCATCTAACCAGAAGAGCCCTCTTCTGTTTGTAGGACTTGGAGGGTAGTGCTTTTTCCTGGCAACATTATCCATACTGATGTATCTTCAGGCTTGGCTCCAGTTAGCTGTACCATCCTAGTGCATGTCCTGCAACTTAGCAGCTGTGATAAACAGTTTGATCTTGACCTATCAGTCATGTCAATGAAAATACTTGATGCGTGTTTCAAACGTTTTAGGTATATTTGAGTGATCAGTGTACGGGCTACTTGAAAAATAGGTGCCATATAGATTATTCAACTTTGATCTGTTACTTTGATTTAGCTCTGCAATTAAGTAGATTTGGTTCAAAGAAAAAGCTCATTGGTTGATGTTTTACACTGATGTGATAATGTTTACACAGATGTGCTTTGAAATCTCAATTATGGTGGATTTTTGGGTCTCACCACATGACAGGCTCCTGTTATCTGAAAGGTAAAATAATATAACATCCATCTGCAACTGCCTTCAGAGCAGGTCCGCCTGTGCTCTCTTCTGAGGTGATTTATCTGATCATTGTATTTAGCGTTAGTTTTTTCAGTTTTAAATCCCTCCACAGTAAATCACTTGCTTTAAAGCAGACTTTTTATAATTCAGGTGCACACAGGGGCAGTACTTAGGACTGCAGTGATGAAAAGGTGTAGCATTACCTGCTTTAAAGCACCTGCCAATTAATTAGCCCTATACTCTCCATAGCAAATAAAGCTAAGCAGTCAAATCCATTTGATCTCTCAGATTTAGACTGTGACTGAAAAGACCACGGAGCAAGACAGAAGAACTAATCTTTCATGATTCTCTGCAACTTTTTTGTTTAAATGAAACCTTAAACCACCAAATGACTCTCTCAAACTTTTGAAAGAATTAGCTAGGAAAGTTCTTTGTGTTTTATACTCCAGTACCGTGTTTTAACGTTGGCAAGGAACTGCATTGCGTATCTTCAGTGCTAAGATGGGTCATGTAGGTTGAGCCCTAAAATGCATTAGACATTACAAAAAAAAACAAAAAGCAAAACAAAACACACCAAAGAAGGCAAAAGTCAAGCTCTTAGTTTTAATATACTGTTGTTTTACCATTGCTAATAATGAACATGTCCTTCACCAACATATTTGCGTGCATGAACCATTCTGTTTTGGGGATGAAAAAAATGCATATACTCATCTGGAACAGGACAGCAAATCCTAAATTTATTTAAAACGCTGTAGAAAGACAATGGCTGAAGTAATTGCTAATTTGTGATGCTCACAGACTTTGTTTACAGGCCCAATGCAAAACCCCAAAGAAGATGGATTAGATGAGCCATTTCTCACTCTTTCTTCATCTCTGCAGGTTTTGAAAATATTTATCCCAAACCAGGAGTCTGCCCATTTATGTTTTCAAGACGTTGTGTCGATATCCAAACTCTATAGATCCATTTCATGTCACGTTAATGATAAATTAAATGTGAGGGAGAATTTGCAGAAGGGAAAACACCTCCCTGACGATGCCAATTTCTTTAGAAATTCCCCTCCCTGTAGCTGAAGTGATAAAAGGAAAGGATAATGCATGTACATTTTATTAGCGTTTTAGAAACGGAGTAGAACTGTCAGATCTTTGTGGTTTGGGATTTTTTTTTTCCTTTTTTTTTCTTTTCTTTCATGTGTGTCTGGGCAGGTCTAACCCTCAGGTAACGCCCTTTCTCCTTCTCGCCTCCCGCTTCTCCTTGCACCTGTCCACGCACCGCTCCGGCACCTCCCGCCGGGCCCGGCCGCGCTGCCCGCTGCCCGCTTCGCGCGGGGCAGCCCGCCCCCCCCACCC
>VWYH01002435.1:281999-336994 GCA_013399365.1 Pampusana beccarii | reverse complement strand
CTTAAATTTGAGAAGAAACTTCTTCTCAGTGAGGGTCACAGAGCACTGGAACAGGCTGCCCAGGGGGGTTGTGGAGTCTCCTTCACTGGAGACATTCAAAACCCGCCTGGACACCTTCCTGTGTAACCTCATCTGGGTGTTCCTGCTCCGGCAGGGGGATTGGACTGGATGATCTTTTGAGGTCCCTTCCGATCCTTAGCATACTGTGATACTGTGATATTGCATGTACATCGTTTATATCAAATCAAGGTATTAACAAAAAGTGTTTTCCAGTATACAACACACTTGCTAGAGCCGTCACTGTACCAGGACTTCTTCCAATCTATAATGAGAAGTGGATCAACATAGATTACTGATGGACTGTGGACGAAACAGTTTTACTTCCTGCCAAACAGAAATTGAGTACAATTACACGAAAAGATGTTTCAGGGTTTTGTGGCTAGCAATATGTAACTTAATAAGGTTAAACGTTAAAGGCTTCATTAAATTTTTCTGAGAAACAGGCAGTGGAAGATGTACTGTGCACTCAATACAGTTTAGTGAAATAATGTTGTAATGTGCTTTGCTTTACTATAAAATAATGATTTCATGGGTGACCCTGAGTTCCACTAGTAATAGATCAATAACTGAAGACAAAAGGATATGCTTTAAATAGCTGAATATTTTCCTCTGCATGTTAAGAAGTAACAAACAAATGAGCACTGTAACAAACAGAACAAAAGCAACGAAACAGTGGCTGCTGCTCAGGACATAATTCCCAGGCATTTCTGGCAAACACACTCAGTGTTTAACTCAGACCAATTAAACAGTTATCTTTCTTTGGATTAGCATTTTACTGTTAATCCAGCTACCTCAAAAGTACTTTTAAGATGGCAAAGGCTATAAACATCCTTATTATTATTTTTATTGTGCATTTTTTTTCACAGATACAATCCAGTCCAGAACAGTGATCCAGGATAGCTTTTGAGTGCTGAATAATCAGATGAAACTTCTGGATCCAAACACTTAGCCAGCATATAGATGAAGAAAAGTGATTTATGCTTGTCTTTTTCTTGCCCCATTCCCATTTTAGATATGTGCCAGTTAATCCTTGAACAAAATGTAATGGAGCATTTACAGTGGTGATGAACAACTGTACAAAACCTCCAGAGCATTGAAAAGCTGTCAGAGCCACCTTTTGTGGGTCTGGCATATTGCCACTTAAGAAAGATGTTGCGTCTTCCCATTTCATTTTGCTTGTAGCATTTATTTGCTTTCTGTTACATTCTGTCCATCGTGATCTTCAGATGCAGTTAATGTTTTTCTAGATTGAAAATGATGAGTGCAAAAATAACACCTCCAAATACCTGTTTTCAGATGTCATTAGATTTATAGCTTTAGCTGCCAATGGTTGGAGGTTTCTTGTGTGGTTTTCACTCCCACTTCAGGAAACCCAACTGAATAGAGGGGGAGAGGTTGCTTCTGTTTAACCTGTAGAATTAATGATCTAGTTTACCACTCATTACATTTGGCATAATTCTATCCATCTGAAAGTTGTAGGCTGCACTAATGCCATGAACAGGGTAATCTGAAGGAGGCGAGGTTGTTTAAGGTTCAGAAGAAATCTTTGAAGGCAGAGAAAATGCCACATCTTGAAATAAATCCCTGCATGATTGGCCACCTTATTTCTGCCTTTACTTTTTTTCCAGGGAAGGAGACCCATTCAAGGTAGTTAATGCAGTTTGTGTAGCAGGTGCAGCTCCACCTTCTGCTTCCCACTGCTTCTCCTCATAGCTGTAAAACTCAGCCCTTTGATCTCAGAGCTGGCTGGAAACTGAGTGCTCCACGCCAGTTCTGTATTTTGTCACATATTTTGTTTTCTGCAGCTCTCTTTTCCAAATTGTGTCAGAAATGATACAGTAGCTGTACAGAAGGTCTTCTGAAATCCAGGAATAACCTTCTCAGCATATTTGAAGTTGTTACTTCTAGCAATCTTTGTGCTCTTGGTCAGAATGCAAAAGGTAGAATCTTTAAGTCTTCTGTGGTAGTCTTCTAGCTGTGATAGCCACAGGATACAGGAGAACCTGAGTACCTCTGGAAAAGGGTATTTTTTATTAGATGAGCTGATATAATCAGAAAAGGCAGACATCTAGTCTAAAAGGCACACAGTCCTTTCGTTGCCCTGAACCATTTGTGTTTGCATGGAGCGGTTTGGTCCTATCCATATCTTAAGGTTTTTTTTTATAAGATTATTGATGTTATCTCTCATGCTCAGGCATGACAGCCAGCTTCACTGATTCTCTCTGGAAGTTCAAATCACTGCTACCACCATGCACTCTGGTAGCATTTCAGTGTTGTGCAGAATTTACTTTCTGACATGTGAGAGTCATTTAACAAGTACATTTTCATAGTAACTTTCATTTCCAGCTATTTTAATTTCTTCACGTACTTTTTTAGCTCTTTTTTCATAGCCATCCAATCTTGCTCCAGTAACTTTGTGAAGTTTTACTTAAACATAGGTTTTTATCAGCAGCTATATGAGCTAGGGCTGAAATGCCTTTTTTCCCGCCCCCCCTCCAGTTTATGTAATCATACTAGTACCGCTGTACCATGGCGCTACTTATACCATTGCAAACTATTAGGTTTGCCTTGCTTCTTTTTCTGTACAGCAAAGAGCTAAACAGAGGTAAGGCAGTTTTATACACCATAAATGCATCTTCAGAATTACCTTAATGTGCTGGACCAAGCCTGTGTCATAAATACTGAGAACACTGCATTAAGATGCTTACATTTTGCTCATCTTGCTCTGTACTGCATGCAGATGTTACCAGTAAGGCGGCCTTTTGGAAGTCTCTGCATTTGCTCCTTTTGCTTTTCATGTGAGAAAAACAATTGTCTTCACTGCTGTTAAATTCTCTGCAATTATTTGGTGGGTTTTTTTCAGTGGTGCAACCATTTGAAGGCCCAAGTTATATGAACAGAACAATGTCTGCCTGAGATCAGACAGTACCTCAGCTCCACTGCATAGGGAAGAGAGTAAGAATAAGACAGCTGTATATTCTGGGCATTCATTCTAGAATCCTGACTATGATTAGGACCTGAAGTCAGTTCTCCTCTGGGCCATTTCCTCTTATGAGGCAGAAAAATGCAGTGAACATTTCACAACGTTGAAGAACATGATGGTGGAACTCTACACTTTCTGGATGTCTGCATTGACCTGCACTTTATCAGACATTTCTCTTAATTCCTTTGCAGTACTATATTCAGCTGTTGTGGTGAAATCGTTGCTGTTAGGGTACTTGGTGTAAGAGGGCATCTGGAAATACATGTGCTCATCTCTGTACAAAGCAAAAAATACATTGCTAGAGGGAGAGAAGGAGAACATTCTGAAGTTGTTGTATACCACCAAAATGTTAACCAAGTTTGGTTTATGGCATTAGTTTTAAGTTTTTGAGAGAAAGTTTTGCAGTACTTTTGACGATGCTGTGTGGGTTCTTTACAGAAATCCATGGGCAGAAAAAAAGCAATGTGTAAAAGCTTCTCAGATGGAACATACTTAACCGTGGCATATTTATGAATAAGTTGTGTGCAAATAGGAAGAAAAACAAACAAACAAAAGAACAAACAAAAAAAAACCCCACCAAAAACCCAGGGAAAAGGTCAAACAGTTACTTCTATTACCAGTTGGAGAGATATTAAGTTTCAAACAGAAATTGGCTGGCAGCTTGCCAAAATAACTATTTCATCTGCAACATGATCAGACACTAGAACCATTCTGGAAGTTCAAGAAAAAGAGAAAATACTGAATTAAAGTGGCAGTGAACACTAGCTCTCTGTATTTCAAACAAACCCCAAATGCTATTGGCATTGTTCTCTTATTATAATAAAACTCTAGCAAATGCAACTCACAGGGAAAGGAGTGAGAACATTAGAAAGGCAGTTACTTTGAAAGTGAGCTTAATAAAAATCTTTCAGTGGTAAAGTCCTTGTTTATATATTTTGTCTAATTACAGGGAAACTGAATAATTTTTTTTTCACACTTAAAATATCACAAACCACATATTACTTTCATGGATATCTTCAAGTAATGAGTTTTACTTATTTATGAATAGAACCCAAGTTAAGTCACATTTGTCTCACAAATGTCGTCTTTTATATGTACATATCTACACTAGCATATATTTATGAATGATGCTTTTCAAGCTAATTACAAGTGTTTCATTTGTTCCTGGCAATAGCAGGCTCCATGGCTGACTATTTCAGGGAACATATTTAGTATAACATATATGTATATGTTATATAATTGTAGTCTATATATAGTATATATAGTCTCTTTACTATTCATGCAAGATCTTCCATCCATCTCTAATTCCAGTGGCTATAAGCTGCCATAGACATGAACATGGGTCTCAAGGTGGGTAGATTTACCTCAGTGTGGTGAGCAACTATGCTTAAACCCAAAAGTTTTTAGCAGTTGACTCCTATTGTGCTGAAGCTTCTGGGTAGGAGCATGATGTAATATTAGCTATCAAGTAATCAATATCCTGATAATGCTAATTCTATGTCTCCTGTTTTGCTGGAGCCAGAAAATATAATTTCCTTTTCTAGTAGAGATATGGACGGAAGCCAGTTGGCTAGGGCTTGGCGTGAACATCATGGAGGTGAAATGATAGGAAGGGGAATATTCTCAGGACTTTTTTGCAAACTCTGAGATGATTTTCATTATTATTTTGTCTTACCTACTAAGGAGTCTATTGATATGGAGGCTATCAGGTTTTGAACTCCAGCCAGAAACTCTCTTTTCAGTTGGACAAAGACTGTGTCTTCATTTGTTAGATTTAGGTCCACTTTGGCCATCTACTCTTTCCGAAAAGTCATATAATCCAATGACAGCATAAAAAGTCAGAAATGCATTCTGCTTTTTGTTCTGCCTTTTCTTTTAGATATGCAACCTTGGGTCTGCCTATTAAAGTCTTTATAGTTCAATTTCACCACCTGTAAAGGGACAATGTCTCTAACTAATTATTAAGCTAAACAAATGCAGAAAAGTCTTATAACACATGTAATTGTGTAAATTTGTCAAGAAATTCAGCTTGCTGCAGAATGGGCCTATTAAAATGGTCCATACCTTTGGTAACTTTAAAAATGAAGGTATAGATGCATGCTTGTAGCCGACTGTATTCCAGATGTGATTTAGAGAGGGGTTTGATTTTTAATATGTCAGGTGGTAGCTTATCCTGTTCAGGAAACTCCTTGTCATGGTTCTACAAAGCTATGCTGTGTTGCTGGCCCTCCAGTCAAACTTTCAGAACTGTAGTTCTTAACAGATAGATCAGAGGCTTCTTTCTCTCTCTCTTTTTTTTTTTTTTTTTTTCCCTGTACAAAAACATTTTAGCTACCCTCTGTGATTTAGTATAGGGATCTGGATACTGTGTTTTTTAAATTTTTTTATTGCTCTTTTCCCAGCTAATCCAAAAGAATTCCTGCTCTTGCTAAAGTCTAATTCCTCTTTGAATAAGCAGTGAGTAGATTTTTGCTATGAGAAGATTTCTTTGCCCAAACTGTCCTTAGTGAGCTAGAATCCAACACTTAACAGTCAGCAAGAGGTCAGCAAATGCTCTTAGTTCTGTGTTATTATCTTTATGTATAAACTAGAAAATGCCAACACTTAACCCTAAACCGCGTACGGCATAGTACCTAGTCACACTTTGTTTTTTTGATCATGGTGCCACGGGTGTCTGTTACAAAATCACAAAGTATCCTGAGCTGAGTTTTGTGCTTTGTGGTTGATAAACACTGTAAGGTGCAGTATGAAATTGTCTCATGCGATTATAAATGTCCCATGGCTGTTTTCAAGTACCACTGCAAGCACCACATTGCATTTGATTTATTACTAAAATTTTGGTCTAAGATACCCGCATTTGTGTAGTGGTTGTGGTTTTGTGGCTTATAACCTCAGTTAACTCCTCAAGTTTACCGTAGGAGGTAAATTCTATCTAGGAATGTGTCTGCTAATCTTAACTATGTAAAGTGTTCTCCATTCTGAAGATTGTCCTAGGCAAACAACTGCAATAAGGAATATGTAGATGGTTTTTTGTAGGTTTTATTTGTGGCATATACACCTTGAAAAGTTCAGTTAATCTAATTCTAAGTTATTAGCAGAATTTGCCCTAAGTCATTCTACCTGCTCTGTTGACAATTTTTTATATGGCAAGTCCGTATTTTCTTAATGCTCTTTCCTCCTCTCACCTTCTTCAGGTCACTCTTTAGGATGCATTTCACATCCATGAGCATCTCTGAGAACAGATCGCTTGCAGCTCATCAATGTTCCTTCAAAGACTGTCTCAAGAGAGCAAAAATAAGGTACATCTCATAAACAGGTATAGCGTATATGTTTTGATATATTTTCCTTGTTGCTTTGGGGAATTAGGCAGTGCATCCAGGGTCAAAAACCAAACCTACCTTGCCTGTGCAGTGTACTAGCCCTTGCTACCTTTGCCTTTATTTAGTCAGCCCTTTGACAGTGTTTTAAATGAAAAAGTGACAGATGATGAATGATGCATAGCACTCTCAATATGTTTTTGTATTAAAAAAAAGAGGTACTATTGTTTTAAAACAGCAAAACTCTTTTATCTCATATAGAAACTTCAATAGTTCTATGAAAGATTCAGTTTCTTAAAAAGTTGGTGAGTGTGCCCATATGTTTTCATGTGATTCTTTTATGATGCTGGCCAGCAATGATGAAATTAGCATGTTTTGATCTATATACAAGTTGTTCATAAAGAACTTGAAAGGAGTAGTTAGGAAAATCCAAGTGCTGAAACATTTAAGATATACTTTCTGGTCTCACTTCTGTGTGATTGTCAGCCAGGGACTATCATGATCAAGGTAGCTTGCCAATTGCCTGCCATAGATATAATATTTATTGCTGCAGTGGGGATTTCCTATCAGAGATCTGAAGACAGACTTTTATACATTGTTTCTCCTAGGTAGCTTACTCAAATCAGCAGAAGAGATCTGACAGTAAAGGAAAAATAATCAAAAGATATATATATATTTGATCTTTGGTTTTATTTGAACTTAATCTTTTTTGTTCAGCTTTTCCTTCACATAGCTGGAAAAAAGAGAAGGAAGTTGGCTGGTGTTCTGCTTTTCTATATAGAATTCATAACTGTGTAGTGATATTAAAATGAATGTATTTTGCTACTGACTTATGAGGTTTAACATATTTTTTCATGCTATCAGAAAGTAGGTATATACAGTTTAGCAGGAAATTAATCTCTTTTAAGTTTGTTGGAAATATATGGGAGCATTCAGCTAATCAAGTTATAATTGGCTAACATTTCTACTTCTCTTTTCCTAAGACAGGATTAGACAGTGGTCCAAAGCACTGAGAACGTCAGGATGAGGTTAACACCTTCTGAACAGCTCCCACTCCCATGTCCCTGACTATTTTTATGAACTATTTGCTCCATACAGTTGAATCTCTCCAAAAGTTGATTGGTCAGTCATCAATTATTTTATGTACATACCCTCCATAAGTCACAGTCAGCTTAATGATGAAATCAATTCTTCTCAGTTACCCTCCCATTTTTAGAAACTATAGCCTGAACTCCTTTATCAATCAGTATCTCCTGTTTCTCTGGAGAGAGCTGGACTTTTCTGATTAGGGCTGTGCTGCTGACGCTTTATTGTTTCGTGTTTACTGTCTGACGCAACTGCAGATTTTGAACGGCTGCCCCTGCTTTCACAAAGAGTCATCTCCCACTGCTCTGGAGGAAAACATTGCCTTGCCTCCCCAGACACGCCAAGGCTTCGCCCAGGGTGGCTGCCTTGGCCTGCAGCACTAACGCCTGCGTATTTCTCTGCAGAGGTGCAGCTGGGACGGATGAAGGAGCCAGGCTGGGAGGCACCAATGGTGCCTGAGCACAGGCTGTGCACAAGGTGTGTGCAGGGAGGGGAGGAAACGGCAGCCTGAGATCAAACCGCTTTGTGAGCATTTAGCCCCTGGTTATATAGCTGGGAAGCAGGATCAGAAGCTGTCTGGTTTGACGCAAATCTCATTGGCTGTCTGTCCTTAAAAGGCAGATGAACCTTTTTCTTTTAAAAACATTCAGCAGAGTTACGCACCACTTCCCATTTTCTCTCAACTATGGCCTCTTGTGGTATAGCTTTTCATATCCCTGAGCGTTCTGTATTTTATTTGCCAGCTAAATAGTCAAACAAGGATGATTACTGGCAAACACAGTGGTACTTTTCTCATGCTCTACAAGCTCTATGGGGAACACAAACTGTATGAGGAACATGAATTTACTTGATAGGGAATGCCATGTAGACAGGAGAATACAGGAAAAGAATGGAAGACAATTTTTTTTCACATATTATCATTGCTAAGATAACTATTCTTGTCTTTCGCCTGTGTTCTTTCCTTCTATTTTTAGTAGACCTATGTTATCACATTATGTGTCATCTTCCTGTTCCCAGGGGCCCAATGATAACATTGGTTTGCTGCTTTCCAGTTTCCTGGAACTGAGTAACTTGCTGATAAAGTGAAGCAGAAAATTAAATTAAGAGAATCCTATATTCTTAATTAAGTTTGAAAAGTAGGGGGCAAATAGTAATCCTGTTTTAAACATAGCAAAAAAACAAGACAGGGCACCAAAGAGACATTTCTATCAGAAACACAAATGTGTGGCCAAACCTGTGATATGCTTATCACAGAAGAAAAGGAAAATATGCTAATAACATGCTAAACATGCTAATAAAAGGAAAATTCAGTCAGCTCTGATAGGCTGCAAAAATAACAACTACCTTAAAGTAGGGCTTTGCAAAACATCCACTTTAATTCTGTGCCCTCAAAACTCCACCTTTCACAGAAATGCTCTCCTAGCCATGAGGGTAAATGCCAGTAAAAGACATGGCATTTCCAGAGCTTGCCTTTCTGGAAAAACAAATGGAATTTTTAAGAACCAGAGATTCTTAAAATGCTTGTCACTTCAGACATTATTTGAAAAACAGAAATCCCTCAAGGAATATCGGGTGACAAAAACAGTCCACTTTGGCACACTGCCTGAGACTTCTGTGCATTGAAGGACAGCACAACATTAAGGATGGTGCTGTCTCTTATCAGGCACCTGCAGTGCTGGCTCTGTAACCTTGAAAAGTACAATCAGAAGAAACAGTACATCAGTAACCTTGTTGGAGACATGCATATTGTAAAGAGGGAGAGATGTAAACCCTGTTTTCAACTAGGAATTATTTTTTTCCTGCAACAAGTTCTACTGGTATCAGAATAGCTGGAAATAGAGAAATGCTGAAGAAGAATTAGAATTAAAAGATTTTTTTTTTTTTTTGAGTGTTAATAGCTAGTTCATAGCCCACTATTGTGTAAGATAGCTTTTTCCATGTGTGTTTTTTTTAGGCTGAATTTCATATGCAGTTTCCATTACCTGGTCACTGGATAAAAACAGCACCTTTCTGCACCTCCTTGCAAAGGACTCTTACATTTAATAACTTCTTTTCCGTGCAAAATAGTGTTACTCAATTGACTATAATGGAGGGCTGGGTTTCATCATATCAGGATAACACTTTTTTTCCACCAATTCGAAGTAAACCAATGTGTTCAAGGGAAACTGTCTCAGTCTTCTTCAGGACTATGAATTGTCACGCAAGAAGCTTTCAAGTCCAAGGAATGCATCCCAGCATGCTGGAAGTCAGTTGTAAATAAGTTGTAGTAGGGCAGGGGTCTTGTGCTTTTTATTAGTGTGAGAACTATTAGGTGTTTGAATTTCAATATAAGATCCTTCTTCAGAACCAGCAAGTTACTGTTGAACAGTCCTGCAAACACATTCCAGGACTGCCTGCATTGAAAAAATTAGAATTGTAAACACAGGATTATATGAAGCTTAACTACGTATTTTGAAGACCTATGATTGACTTCATTACTGGTCATACCATCTACTTTAATGTTATCTTTCTTCTATTTAGTGTCCCTTATTGCAGAAGTTTTTTTTGGTTTTTTTTAATATTTTAATGCTTTTCTTCCTCCTTGATAGATACATAGGCATGGGAGAAAATAAGTATAAAGGAGTTAGGAAAAAAACCCAAAAGTCCTCAGATATGCTTTCAATTCTGCAAAAATAAGATTTTCTGAAAACTAAGAGAGCAAATCTGTATGGAGCAGAACAAATCAGATTTTCGTGTAGGAAACAGGCAGCATGGGTATCTGTGATACAAGAGGCATACTTCTGTAATGATCCCTGGCATTGTAATTACTCTTTCTACAGGGGACAACATATTACAGCAGTTCCAAACTTCTATCTGGAGCTGAGTTGATTCTCAGCTGGCCCAAGAATCAAAAAGATATGAAGACTCTTTTAAACCAAAACATTCCTCTGAACACATTGATTTCTCCAACATGAATTTCTTTACTAGAGTCTAGGAATTAAAGACGACAGTAAATAATATTTATTAAAAGTTATAACTTTTTGGCAAGAAGAATAATATCTTGATTCAGTTATTAACACTTATCATTTAACATTAAGATGCACTTCCAGATGTTAGATTTGAACATTAGAAAATGTAAAAGCAAATTTTTACTTAGAAAAAGATTAGATTTATCACCTAACATAAAATCAACTGCTTTTCCTGGTGAATATGAAATATGTACATATGAAAGAATAACTTTTTTTTTTTTTGAAAGTTACACTGCCATCTAATGAGACAACTGTAAATTACATGAAAACATTTCATGGTTTTGTTATCTGTTTTTGGAAGCAGATAGTATAATACAGGATACAACTTCACTATTAATGGCATTTATAATAGTAGGAAAATAGGACAATTATTCATGAATGGAATCATACTAGTGATATAATTAACTGATGATATGGCAAGCAGCTGGAAAAAAGCTCATCTTCAGATAATATTTAAATGAAACCGTGAACTAAACAAATACAGCAAATAGGGTTTCCTCTGAAGACATGGAGAAAAAAAAAAACAAATTAAGTGAAGCTGCATTTCACATGTCATAATAGTTTTCTGCTGGATATTGAACAATCCTACACAATGTTTACAGTGCCAGAGGTTGTTTTTACCAAAGAGTGCACGTGAGGACCTAAATGAGTTTTGGGGATGAGGGTATATGGAATAGAGGCACCTGGGTTCTGATTGCAGATATGCAGTACAGTTCTTGAATGAACTTGATAAGTCACTAAGGGAAAATCCTGCCCTACATCTGTCTGCGTGAAAGCACTCAGACACGGCAGTGCTGCTCTGTGGATGCTGAGGCAGGATGAGGGGATCCCCTGAGGGCCCATAGTACTTCATTTTCTGGGAGTGTTGGAGGCCACCTGGGATTCAGCCGCATTCGAATTTCCCCTGTACTGGTGATGCTGGGGTTCTCACAGAGCTCCTTAGTAGCTTGGTGGTAGCACTGGGTGTAGAGCTGAGTGTCTCCACAAGGAAAGATGGTGCCCACATCTGCTCTGTACTGTGCTGGGGACTTACTGTGGATGTGGGCTTGGTGTGGAGAAAGCCTGCACCTCTGGGCTACTCTTCAAGTGTATCAGGAGCAGCTGAAGGTCTGAGCACAGGTGTTTTGTGTGACCACACAAGTGGAAAGTGCACATTCAGTCTTGTTAGCAAAACCTAACAATCAGCTGAGTTGTATTTCTAAATATGTGATCAGGTAAAAAAAACCATCCTGCTCTCAGCCCAGTTTCTATTGCAGCAATGCTAATCTGAAGTAACCTTATTAGTCCTCGTATAACAATCTCTATAGTGAAGAACACCTATAGATGTTAAAACACTTCACTAAAGACAAACAACCAACTTTCACTACAGTGTATTTTACTGCAGAGTGTAACCATTAACATTTATTTTACAGTCTCCATTGATACTATGCTAACATGGCCAAATGCTAGTTGGTTCTGTTATAATAATAAAGACTTCTATATTCGCCAGTGTTGTTGGGGTCATCCTGCCGCTGGAACCTGACATAAACAAAAGGGGAAAAGACACATACACTGACAAGTAGTATAGTCTTGCCAATCACCAAGTCTGAGATCTGGCTTTTCAGTGAATGAGAGCACCTTGTTGATTTTATGGAACACGAGGATTTTCACACAGGGAAGATCAAAGGGCTGTGTTAGGTTTCAATACGTAACTTTACGGGACAGATGGAATCCACTCAGAGAGACCCACGACACTCAGGGCCAGATTATCAAAAGTTTCAGACAGTAAAACCTATTAGTGTGTTTAAACCATTATTCCAACACTGTCAACACTTTTAATCTCTGTTTAAAGCATCAATCTACATTTTAACTACTGCAGAAGTTCAAATGGAGGTTAAATGGATGGGCTAAAGAAGGTGGCAAGTCAAAAGAATTTTTTGTGGTGTATCTTTGTTTCTACAGAGATATAGTCAAATATTTGGGGATGTAATTTTGTCTTGCAAGAGATAAATGAATATTATTGGGAAGCATACTAAATAAATATTAAAATTGTCTGTGTTCTTGCCTCTGAGATCTTGGAGCATGAAAATCACTTTTTGCTGTATCACTGTTGAAAATATTTCCAGAGTTTCTATCAAGTAACCCAAATACACTCAGGAAGAAAGGAAGAGGCGAACTCAGAGGTGAAGTCACCAGATTTCTTAAACTCTCACATTTGCCCATGTTCTGCTTGTTAATAGTTTAAATTCTAACATGCTGGTAAATGTGTCCCTTTTGGTGGGACTCTAAACAGGATTACTGTTTTGAGTCCCAATGTGGCAGACTATTTGCTCTAGGGTTACCCTTGAATGGGCTTTAACTCTGAACCTTTAATTCCTTGGCCACACTGTCGGGTTTTTTAAGTAGATGTTTTTGCTCTGTTACCCTGTCAAAGGAGTAAGATCTTTCATTTTAGCTCCTTTAGCTAATGTAATCTAACAAGACCCTTTTCCAGATCTCCAACATTGTGCACACTCTAATTTTATGGAGAAGTGACGCGAAGTTGAAGTTGGCTAACAATGATTTTGCGAAGTGTCTTAAAATTCTCCGTGTACGGTAACTAGCACAAGAATGTACGAATCTAGATCATGTAATAACAACCACATGGGTGTCCAGCCTCAGTTTCAGCTTCTGTACCAATTTTGAACATTCTTAAAGCCCTATTCAGAGATCCTGACGAAACCTGTCGACCTCTGCTCTTCATTCATATGGCTTCTTTTCTGGAACAGTCAGCCTTTCTAAAATTGCTTTTAAGACACTCTCTGTATTTAGGACTTTCTGTGAGTTGCTTCCTGAGCCATATCAAGTGATGACAATTGATCGTCAGACTATTCATTGCTTAATTTATTCCCCTCTGGGGTCCAGGCTTGAAAAATAGATTACCTTAAATGACAGCCAGCGCTTCATCTAACTGAAGTGTCATATGAATGAATAAAACTTTAAAAGCTCTTGCCGAGTAGCTCTGTAGATTTTTTTTCTTGTATGGAGGCAAAGATTAATAAAATGCAAATAAGCCATACATTCAAACATGCTATTAGATGGGATCGACTATTTTTAGACATAAACAATTTCTGTTAATCCTTCCAACAAGATCACAGCTCCTGCTGCTGTTTCATTGGTGTGATCATACCCTGGTATAGCTGAGATGTGGGGAAAATGCAGAGTTTACACAGCTACAGCCATATTGAATAGAGTCCACCCTTTACACCTCAACCCTGCTTTCTGCTGTATGAAGCAGAAATATCTCATGTATATATCACGTATTATTCCAATATGTGTTTATAGGTCTTGAATTTATTTAGAACTTTCCTAGCAATAATGGAAGACACTAGAAGGTGATTTCTACATGGAACAGTGAACGAAGCAGAAGGCACCATCAGCTTAAAACAGCACAAGTTTTCACCATTAGGCAAACTGTTTTTATCTACAACGGCAGTTAGCCTGTGTGGATTATGTCAAAAGTGACTGAGGAACTAATAATGTGGCCCTCACTTTTAGTATTAATTAGGACAGAAGAAAAACTGACAAATGTTTTTCTTTTTGAGGGACTGAAAAATGATGGAGTGTAAGAATTGCTGCAACATGGGCCTCTGTTGATGCGTTTGTGACATTACACGTAAGCTCCCTGCACTTCAGCATGGATACTCAGTGCTTATGGACTGCAAAAGTAGATACCTGGGCTCAACTTTGGCTGGATGGCCTTTAATTGTATCACTGCAGTGTCTGAAAAGCAGAGCGAAAGATTAGACCACTCATGTTGTTTTGGCAGCATACATCTGCTCAGATGGTCAGATGTAATAATGTAGTGGCACAAATATTTTGGTGGGCACAGAAAACAGTTCAACACAGCCTGTGTGGTTTTTTTTCCTTAATTTTGTAGCCATGAAGAATCCTTTTCAGTATTATTAAAAATTTGTCAAGCCAAATAGCCTTTTAAAACAAATAAAACAGTCATTTGATACATTTTGACAAGAAGGCAGAATGTAGTTTCCGTTTTAAAACTCCTTTAACATCTCTTTTGATTACATCATTCTATTAGAACCCTCTCCGATATTAAATAAGGAATTTGAGAAGAAAAAGGAAAGGGTTAAAAACTGCAGTATCAAGCAGGTGTGTTGGTTAGCAAAGGCTTTACCTACTTCTTGGCCCTCATGCAGTGCAGGTGTTGAACATCAGCATTTTCATCCTGTTTGATATCTAGGCTTTTGTGTTTGTCATCTGGGGACTTTTACACTAAATCTGTAGGAAAACCCCCCTCGCTTTGTTGTTTTGTCAGAATAGGATAAAACAGCATTTATTTCTTGTTGGTCTTAAGCTTAAAAAGATTAGCATAGCTATGTCTGTCAATCTAAGAGGTGGAGAGGTTTTTATAAACTTGATTGTTTATATCACTGTAGATCTTTCTCTACAAGACAACAGTCACTAAGAGGTAAAGAACAGCAAGCTGGTGATTAATGAAACCTGCAATTACTGATATATTATCAGAAAAATGTGACAAACAAATTTTATGCATTTAATGCCTATAGAACATTTCTGAACTTATTAAAATTATGTATAAAATTGACTGAGAAACATGATAGATGTGCTGGCAAAATGGAAAATATTTCTGCTTTACAATAAAAATAATTTTTAATTGAATTATGTATGTGGTATTAAACAATGAACAGTGAAAGACATAAAAAGCTCATCTAACTTTAAAATCCATTACACATGCAAAATAAATGTTATATACATGTAGATTATACACATATATAATATGTATATGCATATACGTATATTATATGCAGATTTAAATGATCTTGTTCCTTTAGACCAGCATAGGTTGTATGCCTTCAATGTCAGCAGAATCTGCACAGTAACTTTTTTTTCCCAACTTAGTAACTCTTGAAACATAGAAAAGCCTACCATTGACTCTTTCTGATATATCTTCTGTAAAGAACGAAGTATAATGAAGGCCTTTTGAATAGTCATAAAATATATGCAACCACTAGTTCAGCCTCTTCCTACTAAGAGTGTGAAACTAATTTTGAGCAGCTGGTCTCTCACGCTTTTGTTGTTCATTACTTACTTTGGTTTGCATATAGACCATGCAGGGCAGAAACTTAGGGTAAGTTTAAGACGTGTTTACTTTCCCTCAGGGACTTACCTGAAATTGCTTGAACCAGTCTGATAATTAGAATTGTTAAAAAGAAAAAAAAAAAATACGGTGTTCCTCCACTTGTTCCCAAACCCATTTCGATAAAAATTTTCTTATTTGCATTGCAAGTATTGGCTTGGTGCCAGAAAGGGCTTTCAGAAGAGCATCTTGGTATTCCTGGGTGACACAGCAGTATGAAAAGCAATCAACTGCTTCATTTTCTGTCTCAAACACTTGGAGTCAAGATGTCATTCTGTCTCTGTGATAACTAGGGAATCCTCATTTTCTGAGTGATTTCCAGATAGCTGATTAACTTTGACCTTAGAAATACAGCAACAGTTTTTCAAAGTGTTAAGCAGTAATTACACCTTCCTATATCTTATCAGCAAGAAGAGATTAGTAAGATTTTGCTGCCAGGTATTCTGTTCTTAAGCACCCAGGTACTTTCCTCTTCTTGAATACTCGAGTAATGCTTGTAATAATACAGTGCAAAGTTATGGAACTGTCCCACACAACTGTTTTTGACTTCTGTTTAACTTGTTAAATGCTGTTTCAAATGCAATCAAAGATAACACTCCAAAAGTAGTGCTGTGTTTGACAATACTAGACCAAAAATTTGTGGGGTCAGTGTGTTTTTAAGCTGTTACTGCAAAACACAGGAAGAGATTCCTATGCAAGGTCACGTTCTGTAATTTCAGTTCTATGTCACTGAACTGAATTGAAAACTATGTCATGTATCTTACTGGAAACCTAT
The DNA here is from genome assembly GCA_013399365.1 of Pampusana beccarii. Classification (NCBI taxonomy): domain Eukaryota; kingdom Metazoa; phylum Chordata; class Aves; order Columbiformes; family Columbidae; genus Pampusana; species Pampusana beccarii. The sequence continues at coordinate 320,631 of VWYH01002435.1, read as the reverse complement.
AAAGCAATCATTTGTTAATTGAGAAGTTCTGTGGTTTTGACAAATCATCACACTGAAAGTTACTCTGTGAGTAGAAAATTTTGTCAGCTGTGTCATAAGCTCAGAGGACTTAGAGGGGTTAAACTTGACTTTCTGTCATTTTATTGTGATGTTTACTGCATTATCTCCTCATGCCAATACTTGGCTTGGATGTGGAAAGGGAAGAAATTTTATTTATGATTAATTTCTTTGTTTCAATCTTTTTAGCAGCTACTGTAATTATGTGTTTTGATAACACACTTCACAGCTTAAGTGAAGATGCATTTTATCATCAGGTCAATGACACTGAAAGGATTACTCTTTAAAATGGAGAAATTATCTTGGTACATCAGAGCCTGCCTAGAACCCATTCGGATGTCACTGGTAGTTCATTACTCACTTTGGTAATGCTGACCAGCTGCCAGTTTAATGTTTGCCAGTGGAGTCCATTTGGGAATCCTCCCTCTCCTCAGATAATCAGACAAGTTTAACAATTGTTCTATATTAGCAAACTGTTTTATTGCCCTGTGAAACCTAAACTGAAAATCGCAAATGTTGTGCTTTGAATCACTTTCATGTCAGAACATGACTGACACAGAATGACTTCATTAACTTTCAGTAAAATGCATTAGAAAAGATTTAAGATTGAGCTCAGGTGCCAAAAGGGGTATACTGTTTACTTTGTTGTAAGAGTAGCCCTAGCTTCTGTGTTGATGGACATGAACATTTCTATTTCTATTAGACTACAAATTAACCATTTTCAAGATTATGTTCATCAAAAAACTTATAAAAATATTCCGTTAAATACTTTTGATCAGGAACATTTTGGAATATTTTCTGAATTGTTGAAGTTGAGAAAAAAAATAATAAGAAAGACATTCCAGATTTGAAGACTGGAGAAAACACAGTATTTGAAAATAACACGAAATTCAGGATTGGAAAATAACAGAAAGTAGAACTTCTGTAGTTTCTAAAGTGGTCTGAGAGCTACCAATACAACCCACATCTTACCTATGTTGGAAAACAATAAATAAATGTAATAAAGTAAAACAACAGTATTTTTTAAACATTATTTCTTCTAACAGAAATATCGAATGTGTAGTTTTAATAAAAAGCAAATCTCAAAGAACAGGAATGTTCCACTCAGGAAGACTGTAGTGAAAGAATGTTTTAATTAAGTTTTTGCGCAGCAAGGTGCAACATGTATGTTTTCTTGACATCACTCAACTAACAGTGGTTGGATTTTCAGCATATGTTTATACTGTATCTGTCTTGGCTCAAGACCTCCTTCAGTGCCACTAACCAAGTGGTGCTTACAGACTGAAAAAACAAAAGTTTACTCCAGACTTCCCTGTGTGTATTCTGATATTCATGATAAAGACAACACTAGCAAAGTTACTTCAAAGCCAAGAAACAGCTGAGAAAGTTTCTCTGGATGCCATTGGATGGTCTGAGAACATCAAAGAGAAAATGGTAGGGAAACATGGAGGATAATGAGGATTTGATGGAATTTTGTCTAAGAACACTGGTGAGGTGCAGATTTCCCAGTAACTTACAGTCTGCTGTGTTTTGCAATTCATCAAACATCATGGAGAAGAGAAACACATGCAACATGTGATTGCAATGTGAATGAAGCAGTGACAGGTGACTTCAGTCATACCTAAGTGTTCTGAACTGATTTTTTTTTGGTGGAATAATATTCTTTTGTCTATTTAACTGCAGAACTAAACAGTTTTTGCTTAAAATGCATTATTTTAAATAAATTTTTAAAATTATTTCCCTTTGCTATCCTTATGCAAAACTTGTAAATGCTTTTTTATTCTAACAGGACATTTGAAATAGTCAGAAAAGAAGGACAGACAGTAATGAACATTTCCTGCTTAACCTTATTGCATCCTCTTGTGCATATGTGTTATGATATGATCTTTAATTACACAATTACATACAGTTTTTCTCCCACTAGACCTCTGTCTTATGGAGTGAATAATAGTTATCTAACATTTCTTTTTATCCTGTTCACTATGTGGTTTAGCCTCAGGCCTTGTTTATGTTACATCATCTAAAATCTTGACTGCAGAATTATTCATTTGTTTTCCTGGGAATTTCTCTGGTTCTCTTATCACACCAGCTAGTTGCTTCATGGCTGGTCCTAAGCCTACCTTCATTATCCCTTTGAAAGCGTATTATCAGTCTTCCATTTTTGCAGTTATGGAGTTCAAGTGCAGAGAGATGAAGGCCAATGTGGCAGTTGCAGTCCTCCCCGCCCCCACTGTGAGATCCTGAGCCTTCAGTAGGACAGCTGATGGCTCTTTAACACCTTTTGTGCCTCACTGTGCGTGTCCTCACTACACGCATAGGGTGGTGCCAAGGCGGTGACAGTCACTGGGGCAGGATGACTCCCCATATTCACCTCCTCCCAGCTTTGGGGCCAGGAGGGGTGGGATTCTTGGCCAACAGACAGGGTCCTCAGTCAAGGAGGTGCCTAGGCCCAGAGTAGCTGGGAAGCTTCTGGACCATGCTCATGATGCCCACAGCCAGATCTGACCAGGCTGTAAAATGAGGCCCCTGCCAAAGACCCCTTTGGAGTGGTCTTCTCAGAGCAGTGGGTCTGTGAAGAGAGCCATCCCTTCCGGTCAGGGACACTATCTAAGGAGACTTCTGTGGGTTGAGTGCCCTCTCTTTCTACTCGGTGAGTGACTTTCTTCTGGATATATCCTTGAGTGAGCCCTTGCCCACCCCAGGCAAGCGATTGTTTCCTCCGGGTACCCTTGAGTGAGAGAGGCCTCTTCATGTTGTGTGTGCATGTAGCTGTGGGTCCTTGCTGCTCTTATGTGGCTGTATGGTAGTAATAACCTCAACTGGTATATCAAACCTGCTGTTTATTAAATGTTGCTAGAGTGCTGAGTAATTTTGGATAAACCATTTTTCTAACTGGTTTCCTAGGTAAACTGTTCTGGCTAAAATAAAATCTGTTTGGAGTGTATTGCCTGCCTAAACTGATTTCTGGGGTGCCTCTGTGAGAGCCAAATGTTCTGTGTCCATTTTTGAGTACCAAAGCTGAGACATAAAGAATGATTTTTTAAGAATACCTAAGTTTTTGAAAGCAATTTGTACACAATTGCAGTGCTCACTAACTTTATTTGCAATCTTTCACGAATTTTACGTGTCTCATTGAGATGTCTCGTTAGGTGTATAACTGCATCCCGTAAAACCTGAGTGGGTTCAACATCATCAATGCTCTTTCTTTTCCTGAATTTCACCTCTTCTAGTTTGCACTTATAATCATTTCTGAAATAAATCAGTTTTTCCCCATGATCCTTCTCTGTATGCATCTTTCCCAGCACATGGGCTCCTCTGCATCTTTCTGAGCTCCAGATATTTGTGTTTTCTATAGCCCCTTCTGCAGCTACTGTTTCTCCCTAGCTCTGCAACTCCTTTCTCTATTTTTGCTTTCTGCAAGTACTCTCAAACTGGCAACCTGCCTCTCCACACTTGTCCCTCTTCTGCATTCAGTTTCCTCTTCTTTTGCACTGTGTGGGAGCCAGCTGGAAGGTACTTGAGGATAGGAGAAACTGACGTTTCGGTTTCAGCTTCAGGGTCCTGTGTCACGTAATTTAGCAATTATCTGGAGCAATCACAAAGAAGTCCTATTTCATCCTTGCATCTTTGGACAACAGTGTGCTCGGTACAGGTGGAATCAGGCAAACCTTGACTTACCATGTGCAAAGAGAAGTCTTTGAAAGGCTTATAATTCAACTGCTATGAAGTGTATTTTTCAGAGACAAAAAATAACGCATCTCACATCAGGGCCACTGCCTAAACGATTTTTAGATTTATTCTTTTGAAGATATGAGCACAGAACTTCTCAGTGCAAGAATTTTTAAGACTGATATGTGCCAAAATCTGATTCTCGTAAAAGGCTGTGCTGTTGTAGCTGAAATCTTCCTCAAACAGTTCATCCCGAGAAAGACAAATGAAAGTCTGACAAGAGATATAAAGTAGCTTCAAACCCAAACCTAATGTCAGCAATACCTCAGATGACAGTTTTATGACACTAGTAGACTATAAAAAGAATTCATTTTTTTTTAATATTACATACGCTCTGTCTTGATCACACCAACCAGTACATTTTAACTGGGTACGGAGCTTTGCAGTGAAATAATTCAAGAATCTTTTTTACTATAAAGTAAAAAATGTTTCAAAGGCTAAATGTCACCAAAACAATTTCTTAGCTGTATAGTACAGTTATCTCATAAAGCAATAATTCAATTATTATCATTAAAATTACACTTTCATTTTCTCATCTCTTTATTCTGATCATTAGAAATTCTTCTCTTCTTTGGAGTTTAAAATCGAATTTGGCATCAAAATGGCCTTTACCCCTCCTTGCTATTGTTTTTTACTCTGGTATTCTTGTCTTTTTTTCTCTTCTCTCTTGACTCTTGCAAGATCTTGGAAAGACACTTAGTACTTCCTACCACTAGTAATAATGTGTATTTTAATTAATACATAGAATTGGGTGAGGTGGTGAGTAGCAGAATCAGTCAGAAACCAAACTGCCAGAGATCTGTCAGTTAATAGACATACAGATGTTCTGATGAGCAGAAGCCAAACAAAACCAAAAGATTTGCTTAATAATTCTATTGGTAATACGAAGTAGTTTTAAAAAATTGAGTTTCTGGTGTTTGCCCTCTTTTGACTTTCCCTTAATATACAGGAGTGTTATTATATGCTTATCATATGGTTATAAGAAATGTCTAATAACAGTTCACAAATCAGACTTTTTCTGAAAGTATTTAGTCATACTGATTTAAAGGTGGTAAGAGTATAATGCATTATATTTTTGAGTAATAGGTGCACATTTTCAAGGTACAAGTCTTCCTGGTTTTGGTTGCACAAAGGGAGTTCACATTCAGCATAAATCAATAATAATATTTAGTTGAAGATAACCTTCCAGCAAAAAATGACTTAGCTGAAAATGCAGCAAAATATAAATACTTGGCAAGAAATTGAGAATAATATGATAACAAAGCCATTGTTTTGAGATAGATTATAACAATTTTTTATATAACAGGGAAATGAGAAAACCAAATTGTATCAGATGCAAAAAATAAACAGTGCTCATTAACAGGCATTGTTTGAGACATTTTGATATCATCAGTTAACTTTTGACACAGATGGAGAAGTATGTATAGATGAGAGTGGAAGTAACACTTCCAAACAAGTAGAGGCACAAAGGAATTTGAGATTATATCCCTAATGAAACCCAGAGCTGCAGCGCTGTGAGAAAATTAAAGCTTGGGCCAAGAATCAAAGAGAAACTCAAAATGCTTCAGGAGGCTTTTTATAGTCGAGGATCAAGGAGGTTTCAACTTTTAGTGTGCAAAGGGCTAATAATGATCTGCTAATCGATGTGCAGCATTTATATTGTTTTCCTTGTCATTTCTAACAGTCTATCAAAGCCTCCAAGTAAGGGTTTGCATGTTGGAAATCAGATGTGGCTATGGGTCCAGTGCTTATGACACCACAATGGCCTGTGTGATGTTCAAGAGGATGTGGAATGCTTTTAGAACTGTCTAAAGGTTAAAGACTTAAAATGCTGCTACTCACTTCAGTCACATTCTGGGAACAGAGAGTAGACAGAGAGCAGAACAGAAGCACCTGGAGCATATTTACCCTTCAATGAGACTCCAGCAACCAGCTAAACAGACCCCAGATCTACTGAATTTGCTTTTGACTTTGTCCTAAACTTTAAAATGAACTTCCAAAATAGCCAAGATGGTAGAATTTAGGGAACTTTGAAATGTACTTTGAAATAAAATATTTAATTTGTGCGTATCTGAATGATGTGTTATAAAAAAAAGTTTCTGGTTCTTATATCTTTTAAATTGTTCATATATTTCAGTCCAATAGATACTCTTTGTGTCCTTAAATATGCAAATTTCTCTAAAGCAGATTGAAGTTCTGACCCAAATTAAACTGATATTTTTCTGTTTATTTCTGTGCTACAGGACTCTGCCTCCAGTTTTTAGTTTTTAAAGTAATCCTCAAAGCTAAGCAAACAACTTTCAATCAATAATCACTTTTTGCTTATAAATTTCCTACAGCTAGATACTAAATATATTCAATGTACTTGCAATTATAAAACATGTTGATTTCTTTACCAAATACTTTGAAATTACATGACATCTAATTTCCCAAAAGAATCAGATATTCACCTTCCACTGTAACATACACATCTGCACACACACACACACACATATGCTTTATCTGTTAGACATCGGATATGTATATTTGAGAAGTAATTTGTGCAGGTTTAAATTATGCTACTAGTATCAGACTCACTCAGTTCTGCAATTCAGTAACATACTTTTGTTTCGTCACAGAGCCATGTCAGTTTTCAAGAGTGGAAACCATCTACCTTCCTTGTAAAAAGCTGAAATTTTGTATTTGATGGTTAATGATAAAATTTGCTATGTAGGCACAGCTAAAAGCATCTGGTGAACGAGCACAGAAAACTCTCACATTACTATAAACACAGAATTGGTTGTGAATTTCAAAGCTCATCATCACACTTTCAAACTTGTTTTCCAGTAGTTCTGAGCTCAAATGATGCTAAGTGCCTAAGTATCACCTTTGTTATTGTTATCACCTTAGTTTACATTATCGTGTTATTATGAAGCTCAGTGGTGAATTTTCTGAGGTATATCTGCTAGCAGAGTAAGCACTCAAACATCTGAAGGAAAATACAGAGGAAAAAGCTATGAGAAGAGGGAAACAAGCAGTTCTTTGGATTATGAATCTGTGGGATACACATAGGACGCAATACAGTAAGTTTTTGTTGTTAGTTTTTCAGCCCACATAGAGTAAGCATCCATGTTCTTGTATTGAAGGCAGAGGCCTAAGTTATTTAACTTTACGTTGTTAATTTCTAACTAGTGGTTTTTGTGGTTGATCACTTCAGATTATTCTTGGCAGTTGTTCTGCTACACATGAAAAAAATCCCTTGGAATTCCTTTGTAGCACTTCAGTGAGATTTACATATCCACATAATATGATAACATCAAAAAATAAAATATTGTCCAATTTGTTCATCAGCCCGCTTTGCTACATAAATGACCGCAAACATAATAAAGGTGTGCATTTGTGAATAAGTACAATTGAGTGTATTGGAAGACCCTAATATCTTTCAAACAGAAAAATCAATTTGCAGAGCAAATTTGACACTGGGACAGAGGTTTAAAAGATCTTTACATTCTCATGAAAACAGGTTACAAGGCAGAAGAGGAAGAAGCTACATTAATTCCCCTTCTACAGAAAAAAAAAAAGTGATCGATACTGTTCATAGACATTAAAGGAGTAAGGAAGAGGTCAACTAATTGTCCTGGTTTTTGTCACCCAACATGTTTTTGTGAAAAAAGAATTCACTTCCTGCAGAAGTACATGTTAGGTAAGAGTCCTGCATACAGCAATCCTTTGTAGAAATAGGAATAGAAAGGAATGAGAAGTCTTCACCGCATACTAAAAGGGTGTGCCACATGAGTAGGAAATGTCAGTTTTTAATTAATAGTAAATGAAGTATTTTGTTTGAAGGATGAGTAGTATACAGGCCCTTGAAGCAAAGAAACATCTGCTGCTTGGGATGAAACTCAGCAGGGTACAAGGATGCTCTGAAATTAGCTTTTTGTAGCAGAGGCACAGAACTGCTGCAGAAACCAGCAGTTTTACAGCCTCTGCCTCACCTTCCCTCCCATGCAGAACCCCTGGTTCTGCCTCCTGCCACCTTTTCTACATACACTAAAGAGGGCAGGTAACATAGGCACCACACACGCTCAAGTGCTTGAGGTTTTGGTTTCATCAGTTATAGTACCAGAATAATTCCATGGATATGAGAGATAGGATATTACTCTGTGAGTAGGTAGACACTCACAGTATTGTGTGCTCATGATTAAACATGTAAAAATGCCTTAACCTTGATATGCAGAATATGTCTCTTGGTATAAAGGAAATTACATAAAATACTGTAAAACACACTATTGTATATAGTTAATTAATGTTTTGGAAAAATAAAGAATACTAAAGAAGTTTGCACTTTTACACTCTGATTGAATTGGACAAGCACAAATAGCTTCCCTGATTATTTCTTCTTATACCTATGTAAAAATTTTGAGTTTATATTTGGTACTTAATTTCCATCTCTCCACTCAGCAAAATTATTGACAATTGATGTTCATCCAGGAGAAAGAGATTCTGACTTGAAAATAATCACTGTTTTTTTTTTTTTTTATTCTCTGAGCTATGTTCCCTGTTTAATGTCTCATTCTTTGAACATGTTCAATAGGCAAATAATCAAAACTATGTATAAATTCCTTCCATGGTAGCAGACTAAATTTAGAACTGCTAGTAGGACTAGGATCCAATGTTTTTAATGGGTAAAAATAAAATAAATTTAAAGCGAAGCTTCTCATAGCTTCAAGAACTGACAAGTAGAAAACACCAGGTAATCGCAAAGAGGTGGTTGTGCACTGCTGGCATGCCTAATATTCAACTGCTTCTTCCTTCCTATTGCCCAAATAAATAATGGCATGAAAGGAAAACCATTTTCCAAAAAGATTTTATTGTTAGATATCAAGAGTGTAACACAAGATTTGTTGGCATTGTTTCTCAAGGTGAGTGGCTTTTTAAATATGTATTTTACAATATTTTAGTTAAATGAGTAAGAAATAATTCTCTAAAGATGTATTTTGCACTGACAAGACATGATAGTAGTATGTGTTTGTTATACTGCAATAGAAATTGGTCTCTGCTAGGGCTATATTGTGCTCTGTTCTCCAAAGTATTCCAACATAAAAATTGATAACTCTCTCTAATGATGGGTCAAATTATTTTCTTATCTTGGTTTCATAGACCATCTACGGTTTTTCATATAGACTATTCAGGCATGTGGAAACAGCATGTTCTACTGCATGCTCTGAGAAAGTACTGCTGTCTTAACCATGCTTAGTAAATATGTTGTCCCTTTGAGCCTCTGAGACCAAACTCTTAAGGGCCAGATGCATTGTGCTCCGAATTTGTCCATTTTCAAGTTAGATGGCTTGAATTACTACATTAATTTTGCCTTTTTTTTTTTTTTTTCCCCTGGGGGAAGAGTAATCAAGATTCTTTCTAGAGTCATAAAGAGATCTTCACAGCAACTCTGTAAAATCCAGGCAAGTGTTGGAAATGTTTTTTACCTAAATGCTTTCAATTGAAACAGATGAATCAGTAAGCCCCATAATTGAAATAACTTTTTGCCCTCTAGAGAGAGGGTGATTCCTACAGGTCAAAAGAGGGGTTACTGGTAGGTCAGCTGAGATAGCCATTACTGCAGCTATCTGCACAGTGTTTAGGCTTTAAGTAAACCAGAGATGTTATAATGTGGAACTGCTGGTTCTTCGTAGAGTTTCCTAAGGTCATTAAGAAAAAGAGAGCTTATTAAGCCTGAAATCATTGAAGAAAAACACTAGATCCCATTTCAAAACAGAAGCTGTATCAGCTTAAGTAAAATTGTTTTTTCTGCTTTTGTAGATATAGTATAACAAATGTATTTAGAAACACGTACCACTCAGAGACATTTAACTGCTTCCTTGACCCACTCACTATTTCACATATCCATCATATTTCACTTGATATTTTCATTAGCGTAATATATTCAAGCCAGTTATACTTCTACATATGAAATTAATTCAATAAAACCATGAATATTTACATTACGATGAGAATAAATGGTCATTAAAATCAAAGTGTGATTGGTTGAATAGAACTTCTATATATGTTGTATAGTTCAGTGCAAATGTTCTTGAAAACGAAAGCTCTCTCCGTATGTTTTAAAAACCAACTGAAATTGTATTAATTCAGTGAATATTTTTGCCATGCTCTCCTTCAGTAAAATCCTTTGCCTATAGTGATGTAAAGAAAATTGAAAATTGGAGAAAATTGTGTATTTGCTGTTTTGTTTTCAGGCTTAGCTGTGAACAACAGGCAATAACATTATTTATTATACATAACAGCTACAGTTGTGAATTCTTTTCTAGTATTTAATCTGTTGTATTTTTTTTTTTTAATGTGAAAAGTGGTCACACCACAACTCCAGATAATGTACACTACCTGCTTTCTGAATTTAATGAAAGGAAATGCAAGTATTCTTCCAGACAGGAGCTGCAGTAAACTACACTAAACAGTGCCTGACCTCAACGTCTGGGGAATCATAGCTCCAGGATGAACAGCAGCATGGCCCAGCATGTGAGGAAAGATTCAGCCTGGAAGAAGAATCAGGATCTGTATGTATATTCTGAAGTTTAGCTTACTTCAGTTCTCAATACTTTCCCAACCTGGACAGATCTGTGCTCTATTTATCATGTGTTTTGGCTAACAAAGACTCTTTGCTGCTTTCCAAAACTGGCTTTTCTATTTTGATGAGTTTTCAGAACTCTATTTTATACAGTGGCCGTTACTGCCAGCTGCCTGCATCTTGTTTAGGGAACCAGCTGTTCTTTGATGGGGAATGGCTTTCTGACCATTATAATAGCTGCCCTCTCTTTCCATAAACAGGTAAACTGGTGTGAAACACAGCCCTTTTCTTTTCACAGATAGTTCTACTTCCTACTGTCAAGAGAGTTTCTGCACAGCACATGGCCACTTTTAATGTTAAAAGAATAGAAGCTTTGGCTGACTTGTTTTCCTTTGTAACCAATCACAGAACAGACCCCAAGGGAAAGGAGGTAAAATATCTACAAAATTAACATCGAAATCACACACACACACAAATCCTAGTTCAAAAGTGTATGAATAAAAACAGGAAAGTTCTCTTAGTTAATTTCTATCATTTCTACCTTTAGCTCAGAAGTCACAGGAAATTATTCAGCAAAGTCACAGTTTTATGCTTAGGAAAAGCTACTGCTGTATATCAGCTCATTAAAATGTTGTCTCCCTCCTTCCCTCTTCACCCTCCTTTTCTTGTTCTCATCCTTCCAATTACATCCTTGGAATTGAAGTAAACCTTCCTCACTCTGAAGAACTAACACAGTGGGTAAAAACAAATCTCTTAATCACAAGGTTAATAAAAATATGATTCTTGGGGAAACTACTGCCATGAATTATTCTCAGTAATGCCACTCTTATGAATCAGATTGATATGTTTTCTCTTCTAGAGAAATACCTCACTTCTGCCTGTATGAGTTGAATAATAATACTGAAGTTAGGAACTGTGATTGTGTTTCTCCTCTGTTAAAAACACTGTGTCTTAACTGAGATGCACACATCACGTTTAATTCCTATTTCATGAGGTCACTTTTCCAGTAAATTGCCTCTTCTATCTATGGACACGGAATGTAAAGGAGACATACTGAGGAGTGCATATCTTCGATAATAAAAATTAACTGTTTTTAAAGGATCTCTCGAAAGATATAATGCCTAGACCAAAGTAACTTTGTCAAGCTTCTCAGATTTCATCCCACTTGAAAAACAAAAACAAAACACACACAAACCCCCCCAAGCCCAAACCAACCAACCCACCAAAACCCAAAACGCTTTATCCAAAGCATAAAAATTTCTGTACTTATGTTTATACAGAGTAATGCAGAAGCTCTAACTGGACTCTCCCAGAACAATACCTGTTTTTGTGCCACAATATTACAACTATAACACAACTATAATATTAAAATGGAAAAGTAATAAAATTACTTTGTTACTATTTTGTAAGTCTATGTTTCTTTCTCATGAATTAAATTATGATTGTTGTTTGATGTCATCAGTCAAATATGTGTGTAAGGCAGAATATATTTGCCTAAATATCACTCTCCAGAGCCACACAGAGAGTTCCATAGGCAAGCTCTGGTTAGTCTCTGTTATATGAGTCTGAATGACACTTAAAGAGAATTTTGCCAAGGATATTTCATCATTTCAATTTTGATCCAGCTTTCTTCCATCTGTGTCAGTGATTATATTACTATTGTCAGTCCTTTGTTGTATTCATGGACAAATACAAAAATTACACATGATATTTCCTGGGACAAAAGGATCATTCTGACTGTACAAACAGTGAATGTTGATATGATTTGAAAAAGGATTCAAACTGAACAGGGAAACTGGGAAATCAGAATGGTAGTATGTTGGCAAGAAGTCAACTCACCTGTGAAATTATATTTTAGCATAAAACACCAGAGAAACATTCTTTCAAGGTCTGGTACACAGTATTCATGGGTTAGGAGTAATGTATTCCTGAGGATCTTTAAATGGAAGTCCATTATATTGGGTAATGTTAAAAAAATGTTTTCAATTGTTCTTAATAGTTGCTGTCACTACTAACTGATAAAAATGAAGCCATTATTATCCCTCATAAAGGTACATATGATATTGCTTGAGTTTTTGTTACCACACAGTTTTCAAACTGTTGTTTCTCCGATGTGGAGAACCATGAAATTAATAAAGAAAAATAAGTTTACCTCTGTCAGAGGGCTTATAATTTCCCATCTAGGGTTTCAATGGGAAAAATAGAGGGTTACCCTTCTGTGCCCCTCCTGCACCAGTGGAAATGATGCATATTTAAAGGTGTATGTTAGTACTATTAGGTCTGATCTAGCAAAGTGCTCTGCTCTTACTGGAACAGAAAAGTATGTAGGGGTCTCTTTTGGGTATCCAAACACTCAGTCACATGGAATTAGAGGACATAAGAAAAATATATGCTCCTTAACCTATATGATTAACTTCCTTTCTCTGTAAAACTAGGTTATTCTGTTCCTCAGGCTCCTAAGATATTGTATAACGAAGATCTGAAAAAACAGGAAGAATTTTGAGGTTCTCAGGTAGGACGTGCAGCACATTTGCAAACCAGTATTAAGCAGATTATTAGGAAAGACAGTATAGTATTACTTTTAAAAATAAAGAACCAGTATTATATTCACAGGAGTGGTATAAATTCTATGAATGTACTTTGATGGGCTTTGCTTTGGTAAACCATTTTTCTGAAGTTAAAGATGACACCAAATAAACAGGCTTTGGTTAAATTTGTCTCTAGCATAATTGGCTTGAAATTCGTGGTTTGTTTTTAGATGTAGGGCCAGATTCTGTGTTGATTCAAACCATGTACAAATCTTTTGAAGTCACTGGAACTCTTTGGATGTAAGTTAGCACGGAGCCTGAACTATATGTAGTTTTGTGCGTAGAGTATCAGTGGTGAGGGTCAGATACTGCTTATGAACTGTGAAAATGCTACACCTGGAGGACACAGAGAGAATTGCAGGACTTTTTAATGACAGGTAACTGACAGCTCGTGACAAATCTCTAAGCAAATTCTAGAACTTCCGTTGAGTTCATGATATCTTTGTAATAATTGAGCTCTTTATTGATATATTGTTTAACTTATTTCTTTAATAAAAATATTAACTGCAGCCATGAAACTATCGTCCAAAAGAAAAAGAACCTTCGAGGAAACTGCTCAATCTCTGATAAAGGGAAACTGGGTTGAATATACAGTATGAGACACAAATGATGCTGGTTTGAAGAGAGAAAAAGTATATTTATGTTTTATTCTTCTGTTAAACACAGTGTTTACTAAATTCACACTGTTCCCGTACTCTTTAAAACTGAATAGCATACCATTTATTTAATGTCACTCACTGTCCTTCAGAAACTACTGAGTAAAATGAAGTATCTTTGACATTCCTTCACTATAAATTTACCCAAAGTGAGTAGCAGGCATAGGAAGATGTAATGAGATAATATTGCACCGGCAAATTAGGAAAAATAATTAATGTCTGTATAAATATCTGTATCTGTACAAATGAAGCACTAAGCTGGTTCTCTCACCAGAATGAAAATTGCTTGAAGGCTGCCTTCGCATTAGGTCATTGGTAACCTAGAGGATGAGAGCTGTGCACAGCTATGAAGGTCACTTGCCTTTCTTCTGCCTCCCTGGCACTGGTGTGGCTTCCAGTTCCCAACTGGCCGCCTCTGCAGCTTGACAAGGGCAGGGAGCAGTCAAAGCCTTAGCTTGCAGAACAGTTTCTAATTTGCGTTGGTTAGAGAGACTATGGACATTTAAGTGTGTGAAAATTATATATAAATACCAGTAGAATAAAAGAGTAGCATGAATCATTTTACTAACAAAGGAAATTAATGTAAACCTTGTGACTTGGTTCACAATGTACAAATGACATTCCTTTTGAACGGGAATAACAGTTATTACCTGTCTTTTGTTAGGCTGTGTAAGCCCTAGTCATTTCCTGGTGAAACGAAAGGTTGGCCCAGGAAATGGAATAATCACAATTCACCTTCACCTTTTTCTGTGACAGCTCCCATGGATTATGGTGAGTGAAATACGGAGGCAGGCCTTTCTTAAGTTATGTGTACAAATTTGCAAACCGAAGGAAATGAAGGGGAAATTAAACACTGTGTGTAAAAATCAGTACTTTATATAGAACTAGGCAGGGAACTTTAGTGAAATGCAGACAATTAGCTTTGGAGCCTCTTTGTGTATGTTTATGTTCATGAATGTTTCTTTGGGACAGGAAAACAAAGTTATGGTCTGAAATCTGTAGAAATACTATTAGCTCATAAAAGGCAGCTTTTCTTTTTATTGCAGCATTGACGTTTTCTTTTTGGTACTTTTAACTGCATGCCAATATTCCTTGCTAATGCATGAAAGCTCAGGCTTACGAGGATGGCAGAGTTATCCTCCACTGCCTTTTATGCAGCATCTTCATCAGAGCTCAGAATAGGTTAATTGAACTGTGCTCAGTCGTGAACAATGCTTGTGAAGTAGTATTTTTGTAGCTACTCTCTGGATGATACCTTTGTTTTAAATACTACTTTATAAACTTCAACCCACAAATAGAACCTGATGGAGATCAGAACACATCCTGTGTGGTAGGCAATAATCAATACAAACATAGCACTATATGGGCTACTATGAAGAAAATTACCTTCATCCTAGACAGAACCAGTATATTCCTCAGCCAAGTCTCACAGAAAATTGAATCACAGAAGTAGTCAATTTTCTACATAAATATTGCCTTGCATAATTGAAAATCTGCTAAAGAACTGCTAAATACTTCTCATAGGCATGTTCTTTGGAAAGAGAGGAAAAATAATTGGATTGTTCACAGATCTCTGGAGAATTATTTCAAAACTATGGCTGCTTTTGTATTTGTAACGTGGGAATTCAGGATGAAAGGTGGAATTTGAAGTAACAGGTGATCTTTGCTTAATTCAATATTCTTGTATCTAGAGTGATCACAAATTATGTGTCAGACAGTAATTTTATCTTATATTTGAGTTTAGTGACAGAACTGTTGTTTCAAATAAAGGCTAATCCCTGACGTGCTGGAAAAAGGATTGTCTGTTATTCTAAATCTGAAGTATTTGGCAATTTGTAAACCAGAGACTTCTCCAGGTAGATTTCAATACATATTCATGAACATGGTGAGGAAATTTTATATGCACAAGTTATTCTATATGTATTCACTGTATTATATTCTTGTTAAGCAGCTGTTACTGGTCACTTTTAGAGAGGAAAGTGGAATAGATAATTCCTCTGGTTTGATCTAGTGTGGCCATATCTTTCTAAAGCAGAAGTGTGGAGAAATAGCTTCAAATGAATTGGAGATGACACTGCTCTCTCTGTTCTGTCCTGTGTGAATCTGTTACTGTTTATTGTTGTTCAATTAATTTTTCAAACTTGGAGAAGGTTAATGGAAAAGGGAGAAAACATTAAAGCACATTGACACTAGAAAATGAAACATGATGCCAAGATCTCCAGGTAAGGAAAAATATACTTCAGAAACAGGGCTAAAAATACCTACCCATGTGGCAATAGCATATGTAAAAATATCACCAAAAAATTGAGAGAACGAGACTGCCTCCTACAGCATGGAGGGAGAGTTAGTTTCTGATGACAATAATACAGTAGATTATAGACAGTAGTCTTAAAGTTAACAAAAAAACTCTTAAATGCTGTCATACGTCTGCAAACTTATTGCACAAAAAATTGAGTAAAAGGTCTTAAGCTGAAAAATCCCCAAACCCGTATAATGGGTTTCTCCAGTTAGTTCTTCTTGTAGACTTTCATGTGCTTAGAAAAATAAAACAAAGCTTCTTTCTTTATATTATTACTTCACTATTAAAAGTGATGCTATTTTTTAAGTGTTTGTGAGTGAAGGCTATTTTTCCATCGCTATATTTTGCAAGAAGGCTTAACATTTTCTTTATGGTGAATGTCAGATTACATAGTAGAGGTATGCTATCTGTTTGGCTACCTTTTACCTGCACCCATTTGACCTTTAACTCTTCAGGTGTTTCTCTGAAAACCAAACCAAACCAAACCCAAATCCACCAAACAAACAAAAAAAACAAACCAGCAGTAGGAGATGGGTGTGCACAGCTACTGGGGATGTTATTGTGAAGCCAAACAGAGCCGAAAGAAACCCAAGGATTTAAGAGAACTTCCACCTGACAGGGCCTCACGGAGATCAAAGAACAACGGTTAACCTAGTAGAAAATACAGCAGCTTAAGCTAAAGCCCTAGTGGTGCAAAACTGTTGAGATGCACAAAATTTACCTGCCAACATTTGAAATGGAGGGAAATTACAAGTTGATAGGGTTACAGAAAAGCTTGTTAACCTCAGGACTCTTCCACTGATAATTGTAAATCTTCAATAGATTTACATATATTTCTCTTCAAAGGAAGGCAGCCTGCAAGGTGGTCTGAAATACTAGAGCTTAGGCAAATTAGAAGGATTTCAGTAGTGTTTCTTGTGAGCCACTTCTCATAGAAAAGTAATTGGTCATGTGAAGTGAAGAAGCAAATAAAGTGAATTATTAGTCCAGAAGATTGTGTGTGATTTAAAAGCCCAGTTTGTTAGTAAAATGAATAAAAGAAACTAAGCACTCAGCATATGTTGTGTCCTCTCCATACCAAGTATGCAAATGTAGCTTTTCCTATGAAGAGTTTCTCCTGTAGTTCAAGGCACAGAAATTGATGCACACAGATCTGAAGGCATCTGGGCCCTTTAGCCTTGGAGGCCAAAGAATATCACTTGAAGATTGCAAAATACAGAATGCTGTTCATATGGCTGTGCCAGAGATGAACAGAACATGCTTTTGATCGATATTCTAGCTAGAAATATGCTCAAACTACAGATTTAACATGAATGATCAGAGATAAAGATAGCAAATAAGGTCAGGATACAAATAGCCAGCAAACAGCCTTTCTCTCATTTTTACTTCTTTCTTGGGCTGAAATGTGACATTTTTGTTCCATAAACTGAGATGATACTAACATTTATATTTCCTGATTTTTTATAACTAAAAGTTTCTAAGGATATAAGAATAATCTAATGGAAGTGGCATTCCTGCAGAGCATACATGGTCAAGTTCAAATGTGGGCATTTCTCTGGTTTTAACTTTATAGGCGAAAATCACACATAATGCAAGCTAAAACTGTCACTGTGCCTGCGGAGGGATTATTTGTGGAATTACATTCCTACTATGACACATGTTCTGGCTTCTATAGAAATTATGGTTTATGGCTCTTAATAAATATAAATAAATATATTTAAAAATATTTTTCCTCAGTAGAGAGAAACCATAATTTAAAAAATACTTTGATATTAGACATAAACACAGTTTCAGAGTACTTAAAATCTCCATCACATCCAATTGAGTTTTATTATGAGAGGTGAAAAAAAAAATCATAGGTCATAATGGAAATGTGTTTAGGTGGTGTGTGTAATGGACCAAATATTATGGCTGACTTGTGCACAACTCCCAGCATATTATAAAGCTAATCCATTTAATCTGTTTGCATTTCTTAGTATCTATTTGCTTTCTAAAACAAATACAAACCTGTGTCATGTAGTTGCCTAGACTGTCACAGGAGTAACTTTTTTAGTGTATTTGACTATTCCAGAAAAACAGCTAAATATCTGAATGTCTGCCCAGACATCAGTATCTAATGGTTACTGAGCACCAGAATTGGGAGGGCTTAGTTAGCGGGCAAGAATACATTTATGTGGGAAATCTTAAGCTTAAAAAGTATGTTGCTAAAACCAGACAAATAGTCTAGTGCATGCCTTAATTCTGGTCCTTTTGCTAAAGAATGTTCTTAAAGACTACTAATATCTGTGGAAAACTACATTTCAACAATTATACAATTTAGTGGCAAATACACGCAGATGCTTGCAAATGAACTAGTTTGAGTAAAGATGTGGTGTGTGTTTTATAGTTCTCATCTCATTCTCGTTGCGCTTGATTTCATATTGAAAGCTGACATTTGTGTCTGAACAAAGTCAGTCACATGTTAGTAATTCAAACCTTTGCAGAACAAGCACTAAACTGCTTTGGGGCTCTGCATGTAAACAGCAGTTTTTCTGACTGTGGGTTAAATTAAAGCAATGTCTCAATCCTCACCCCTCTGACCCCCCAATATTAATTAAAATAACTGAAGACTAGTATACAGCACTGAAAAACAACTTTGACACACCAAGAGATAAAGAGCAACTGAAAAATTTGTTTGGAAATGAGCCTCTCTTTACAAGTACAGACTCTGTTTTGGGGAATTCAGTTGTTAAAAAAAAAGAGTAATGCAAAATGTTAATGAAAAATAAAGAGATACCCACCATCAGTCTCTGTAACAGTAAACTGTAGTAATTCCCTGAACTTTATGTTAGCTACTTTTCTGTGTGTATGGAGCATTCATTAAATTTCTTGGAATAATTAATGGGTTTGATGAATAGAGCTTTCTTTCAAATATTGCAAGTCAACAGTGCCTTACTTATACAAATCTGTTACAGACAACCTAGGAAATCACAAGAACAATTCTTGTAACCATCACTGATTGAAATACAAGCAGTTTTAAAAACATTTTGTTATATTGCCTTACTATTTATTCTAAAATTCAATATCTAAACAAATATAGAAAGATAAAGAAGGTTTTATTTGCATTTCTTTGCAGATTGAGAATAAAAGATCATTGTTATAGCAACTTTTCAGTAAAAACACCCCGAAGGATCCCCAAATGTCAATTTATTATCTGCTAATCTTCCAAACAGAATGTTTCTAGCTTTTCCTTATTGGTAGCTATGTTTTCCCACCTCGTGCTCTACAGCAGCTTCGAAAGTGCACAACTTTGAAGTTGAAGTTTGCTATGTGTATTAATAAAAATAAATTTATTGGAGTCATATGTTCATAGGATGACTTAATTGAGTTTGCTGATCTGACAGAAAACCAGTTTTCTATCAGATCAGTTGGTTGAGCTGAGACACCCTGAAGCTACACAGTCATTAACACGAAGGAATGGGCTAGAACGCACAAGCAGAGGCAGAAATGAGAAGCAGAGATGTCTGATTTGGTGACCATTAGGATGGATTTCGCTGAGTCTGAAACTGCACTATATGACAGCTAAAAATAAGTAAAAGATTGCTTCTCTCATACCTCACATCACAGACTCCTTTTGAGTATAGGTGTAAGTTTACTGCTCCTCATCAGCAGAGGACAGATTTATCTTTCTACACCTTATTCATTAGTCTTGCAGTGCAAATAGTGTACTCCAGAGCTGAGAGTTTAACCAGTCTGCTTTTCACCTTGCAGATATACCACAGTCAAGTACACAGGAAAGGCACTTCTCTTCAATTAGGAGCTGTTTCGCCCATTCAGGCTGCAGATTACAAAAGAAACGCTATGAGGTAAGATTATGGAAAATCCTGTGCCTCATGGAAGTTTCCTCCTAAATTCTATTAGCAGATGATTGGGTTTTTGCAAAGCTGGAGGATAGTTTTCTCCCACCTACAGCTCCCATGTGTGATTGTGGCTGATCTTGTCAGCTCTTTATTTCCAGTATTTTAATAAACCTTACTAAATTAATGATCTGAAATATGTAATGTAGGAATTAATTAGAAGGATTGGTTGATGTTAGTATTACATGAGTTAAAAGATAAATCCACTAACTGATATAGCAAACCTTTGAGCATCTGTAGGTCAGACATGAAAAGTGAGGAAATCCAACAATAAGCAGTGTGCAAGCTGGGGAAAAACAACGGCAGCCAAGGAGGAAAACTATGCTGTAGTTTGCACAAGTAATCAGTTTTGGGGGAAAGGACAAGAAGAGGATGGAAAAGAGACGTCCTGCAAGAAAAAACCTTGTACCTATAACTACGTAATAAAAGTAGGGTAACACAGGAAGGTTCTTCATTGAGACTATGTTATCGGGATGTACCACAGAGGGCTCCTTAGCAGGGTTTGAATAACTTCTATCTTTCTAAGCATTTTCACCAATATAGCAGATGGAAGAACCATTTATTGCTTCACAGAACTGCGGAAGTTTTATAACAAGTATCTATATTTGCAGGTAAATAAACTTAATTATCATAAATTCAGAAAGCATCTTTCAAAGGTACATTAATGGTAACCACATTTTATAGCCTCTCTAGCTTGTCAGGATGAACATATATCAAATACTAGATGTTGCTATCAGTAAGCTCTGGGCTTAATTACCTAATGACCTCTCTCTACCCTTCTATTTTTTATCACATTTCATGTCATTGAGGTCAAGATGCTGTTCTGAACTGATAGCTTTACACACTATGCATTGTACCATTTAAAAAATGGACAAAGCAGTGTTGAGCAGGACCTTCTGACCAGCTTGCAGCTAAGAAATGCATGTAATAACCTTTAAGAACACCTTACCGTATTTTCCTCATAAAGAAAGAGGTTAATAATTTATTCGGAATATATTCACTAAACATGATTTGTTTCACCCTATTTAGGAGCCCAATTGATAGCTTATATTTAACAGAACTTATATTACAAGTACTTTTGCATACTATTCCCTTTAATTCAGAGCATACACGCCTACATGGGTGTGGTTCAGTAGCATGTGAATGAAATAAGGAGCTCTAAGCCACTTTCATACCAGAAGCTGTTCCTAGCTTATGGGGCTTCTGGCAAAATGGCATTGGCCTGGATGTTTCCAGAACATCTGCAATGTTTTATGCTCAGTGAAACTCTCATTTGTGTGCTTTGTGTTCCTTCAGCCTTTGTTCCTGCAGCATGGAGGCTGTTCCTAGGCCTTTGTGAGTTGTGCTTCAGGTTGGCACAGCAACCCCATAGAGATGCTTGTGCAACGAGATCCATGGTCAAGCAAGACTTTGAGGTGGGTTTGCATAGATCTTTGCTTTACAGTGAGTTCCTGACTTCAAAAGCCTCTGAGTTTTCTTTAGAGGAGCCAATTTTTATTAAAATGAGAACAAGAATAGCTGATCCTTTCAGTAGAAAGGGACAGCCAAATAGACTAGAAATAAAGATGGCATATACTTAACTCTCTTCCTGATAACTATGGGCTTTTTTGGCAGGTTTTTTCTTCAATTGGTTTGGTGGCCCACTCAGTGTCATCAAATACTCTGCAACACCTTTTCCTGCCCAGCAAGTACCCTTGATTTCACATGGCCTATTTGTTGTCTGCTTCTTTTGCACCACGTACTGACAAGCAGTGAAGCAGAATATAAACTGATCTGGAAAGAAAATCAATTGATTCTGAGGACCCAGAATCTGTGCTGCGCCCACCAGTTAGTGGTTGGAATGCTCTGACCCAGGTTTGTGTTGGCACTAACAAGATGCACATCTCCTGGTTTAGTTTCATTTAAAAGGGTACAGTCTGTGTGATCTGAGACAAGGCTGTGCTGTAAATCAAAGCATGGTAACTCAGGAATATTAGGAAATATACTGAAAGCACATTCCCAATCCAAACAAAAATGCTAATGCAGGCTTACTGTTTTTGCATGAGTTGAAGCTTCTTGCCTCCTTGATCTAACTCTCATTTTTTCACATACCACACCTGTGCTTTGACATTTTCTCTCCCTTGAGAATGAAGAAAGTGGCTCCTCAGAGTAATCTCTTTTCTTTCTAGAGAGTTTTGCTTAACTTACGAAATCTTCTTGTAGAGAGCTGAACATATATCTGAGAATATACAAAAATCAGGCCATGTGTTTCACAGGGAATTGCTTCCACAGCCAATTCATTGGTCTTTGTAATTAATTATGTTTTTATGAACTTAATGCGAGTTAGAGGTGATGAAACAGCCCCATTCTGTAATGGGACAGATTAAAATGTGTATGAAATAGGCAAAAATAGTTCTGAAGAGCTTTCCTCTAGCAATTCAGGGGGAGCAAGCTAAAGGAAACTCACAGGATGAGGATTTCTGATTAGCAACCAGAATAAATAAAAGCAGCCAAATAGTGTTTTGGAAATGTCTGGAAATAACCCGGATATTATTGTGGAAATAAACAAAGTGTGGGGATAGCTCAAGCAAAATAAAATCATTCTGTTTACTGTTGTAACTATGTAAAGAGAACAGATTTGGCTTAGACACCTAATTCCATTTAAAAATATTTTGAAATCTTATCATGTGTCTCAAGATCTTGAATACAAAGTTGCAATTTTTCTTAGCCTGCACAAGGAAAGTTTAATTCAGTGAAAAATCTTCTGTAAAGGAAAAAACCCTTTAAGCCAGTCTGGAGAGAAGCTCATTGTATTGCCTTATATATTTTGTTCTGGGCACCTGAGTAGGGAACAATGCACCACTTTTCCACAGAACAAAAGATTCCTTCATTGCCCAAATGCTGGGAAAGATGACAGCTGCAAAATCAGAGCCTCAAAGGACAGGTAGCTTGCATGAGTTCTAATAGGAAATGGACTATCCACGCAGACTTTAATGTCTAACCCTATCTACCTCAAACTGCAGTAAGATTAGCCTCCTTTAAAATCATGTACAAGTTTAACGGTAATCCTAGATAATGATGGTTGTGAGAGGTCAGATGCGAAAGTAGAGAAAACAATGTGTCATACATTGGTGTATACGAGAAAACTTTTCAAGTTTTAACATGCTAAAGATATAAATGATAATTCTCTTTGTACGTGAATTTGTGCTTTTTCACCTCAAAATATCTCAAGTAAATTCTATTAAACAAAAGCTATCAACAGCATGTTAGCACATTTTAATTCCTTAGTTCTAGACCTTATATAATTTAAAAGTAAGACTTAGAAAAAGATGTTGTTAATTGACTGAAGTTAACTTTAAGCTCTCATGTTAAATTGAAGTAATTTTTTGTTTCAGAAATATATTATTAGTTTGTAACTGTATTTTTGGTTTCCTGATGGTTGTAGTGAAAAAAGATGACATAAGGGACGGTGGATGACAACTAGGCATGAAATTGCAATACTAGGAGAGTTCGAAGGTGACGGCCTGACTTTTGCACCTGCCGTTCACCACAGACGTAGGCAGGTTTGCCATTGTTTTATTTTCCTTATGTCCACAAGTCGTGCAAACCTTATGGTAACTACAATAATTGTGTAAAAAATACTGAGGGCTATTCCTGCTCAGTTATATCATTTTTTCCTGTGAGTTTTTGATTATAATTTGAAACTGAAGTTTGGACCTGTGGGAAGGTTTTTCAGGAAAATGTATAAAAACTGATTATGACAGATTCTGTGAATTCTTTACAATTTCTGCAAAGGCAGTCATTTTGCACTAGATTTGCACAGATTTAGCTACGAAAGGATGCACCTCCTCATTAAAAGCTTCTTCTTTCACTGGCTAAACCTGAGGAGATTTAGATTCACAAATTTCTGTGACAGGTGACTATTCACAATACCCATACTAAGCAATTTGAAAAAACAAGTTGAGGTGGACTGTCACAGGCACCTTCTCAGTTCCTACCTGGCAGTGTGGGTGCACTTTTATGCATGCTGTTTCACTTTAGACCGTAATAGTTGTGAAGGGAGTTGTTTTCACGTGTATAAAGCAGGTAGAATGTGGAAGAGCTATCAGTTTTGCAGCTGTCATCATGGAGCTGGGCTTCCTGTGTATGAGCAGTGTTGTAACACCTTATGAAAGGGGATTAAACCAAGGACTGAAGGGACAGAGCAGAAGAAATAAAATATTTCAACAGCCCCAAACGCAGACAAAAGTACAATTTATATGAATTACAACAGTGTTCTTCAAATTCTAAACATCTAAACCCATGTTGTTCCCACCCGCTCTCACTGCACTATAATTTCTGATGGAACAATGATGATGGTATTTACTGCAGAACTACATGTTTCTCTTATAGTTTCCTTCAGTAATCCTTTGAGCTTCATCATTTCTTCTAAGTTACAACAGACCCGTGTTGTCAATTCCTTAGATTAGGAACTGTAATTATTTTTTTCCCTACTTGTATTGAATGATGAATTTTAAAATTTAGTGGTGATTTTAACATACAGTAATTCTGAATACTTATCTTTTATATGTATTTATTTACATTTCCTTATGAATCCTATCTGTCTCTGCTGCCTGTGGGAAATATACAATATACATAAAATCGCCTTATAAGTGGGGTACTTCATTTTTATTTGTTTTCAACTTTGTAAAATCTATTATGCATCTCCTGGAAAATCTAGTATCCTGTGGAATTTATTACCTAATAAACTAGAGAGAGTGCTGCTTGCCTTGAGAACAGAAGTGATAGCAAGTGAAAGCTACTGCCCTGTCCTGTGAGTCAGTGGCTTTACCATTGTGGTCAGTACCACTTCACTGGGGCACGGAGGAGCGTAGCGACCTCAGGAGAAGGGGGGATGGAAACAGGATGCCTCTCAGGGCAGAGTTGGAGAGAGTTGCTTAGGGAATTGTGATAATCCTGTATTTTCAGACCTGCACAGTATCTGTTCTGTGGTTGGTGAGTGGTCTCTGTCATGATAAATATATTTCACATAATCTAACGTATTTTGCAGCGAAAGTCCATTGATTATTTCTATGTTACTAGCTTCTTAAAGAATTACTTCTTTACATTAGGCCTTTCAAAACAGGAATAAATAGTCTACTGAGAAAGCATACTTTCTTGTAACCTTTCTAAGAGGAAAGGTTTCTTTCTTTCTTTCTTTTTTCTTTCAGTCATAGACTGTTCTGCATTTCCGTAGCATGTAATTACAACATGGAGGAAAGAAAAGTGGAACACTAGTCCTGCATTATGTCCAATTTCACACTTAAGTATGTGGTCATTATCACATAGAGCTTTTCTGTTGTGCCTTATACAATCAGGAATGTAAGGATTACACAGAGTATATCATGTACATTGTACTACTTCCTGACAGTCTAAAATATCACAGAGCACAATAGTAGTGCCTCTCTCAAAATGACCGCTGACTTTCTTCTGTCAAACCCATGAAGATAAATCACGTAAGCTTCTTAAAGCTGGAATAATCATCTTTGGTGATTAAAACAGCTGATGAAAGCTTTAGAAGTTGGCCGGTTGCCATGTGCTGATTTCCTGTCATGCCAGGTAATGTTAGTTGGCCAGTTACTGGCAAAGTTTCCTTCTCGGGACCTTGCTTTTGGTGATTCTTTGAAATAACGAGTCTCAACACATCCAATTTAATGAACCTATCAGATATATTAAATCCTTCCTCAGGTGTTAATAGTTCCCTGCAATGTTAAATTTACAGTTTTTAAGTGAACAAAATTTCAAATTGTTGCAACATTCTTGAAGACAAAGTAATTCTCTCCAAGATTTAAAGCCAGGACGTTAGAGTGAACCTGGATTTATTTTCAATGCTGTTCAGTGTCTGTGATGAAGTCCAACAGCATTATCACTCTCATTCTTATTTCTGCAGCATTATTTTCAGACTTATACCTTGTAAGACACAGAATGGAAATTAGTATTGATGTTAATGTTGCAGAGTTAACATTGGTGAGTTCTAAGAAAAGGTACTCATATTCTTTGTAGATGGATTTGGTTCTGTGAATAGACACATGAATTTAACTACAAATACATACTATAACAAATCTGGACATTTTATATCAATTTAAGAAAAAAAAAGAGATTTTACAATGAAATGAGAAAAATAACATCTTTGGAGTAGCCCTTGTACTACTTAATTTTATTTCTCTTTATTTTACCTTAGGCCCTGAATTCTAAATTGTCAGTTATCAAAATAACTTTATTTGACAAATAATTAGTTGTAACAGTTAAAAAGCTTTGGAAGTTTTTGGGAAAAAAAAACATAGGTGGTTTCTGAATAGTATTTAGGATTTTAAAATTAGTTAAACCCATAATTCTGTTAAAATAATACCCAGTTAATAGTTTTTGTGTTCAGGCCACCCCTCTTGCAAGGAGAA
This sequence comes from Pampusana beccarii, assembly GCA_013399365.1. Lineage (NCBI taxonomy): Eukaryota > Metazoa > Chordata > Aves > Columbiformes > Columbidae > Pampusana > Pampusana beccarii. The sequence goes on along the minus strand of VWYH01002435.1, from coordinate 294,431 downwards.
TTAATGATATTGAGCTTTATATAATGTGTCGGGTTTGGGATGGTATCTTTAGTTCACTACTGACAGCTTTCAGAGTTATCATATTAGATGAATGGAGCAATTTACACATTTCCAGATTTTTTTCATACTCTTTGCAAACTCCAGTGAATGTATATCTGTCTTCACCATGCTCATATTTATTGTATTGTTTGCTAGTTGAAGCAGAGTTGCAAAGTGTTTGCTTTGTGGGCCTTAGTTTCCAACTTTTCTAATGTGACTAGTTTTCTGACTTTAGACTAATTTCTTTAATTTTTTCTACTAGTTCATGTCCAGATTTAGCCCAAGTTCACCTTATTTTTAGAATGTCCTTGTGACAGAATGCCCCTATTCTACCATGTTATAATATAAAGATATTTATCTGCTTGTGTTAGTATTTTTTTCTGCCTTTTCTGAACATATAAATTCTCATATTCTTTTGGAATTGATCAAAGCCAAATATGTTCTCTGTCCAGTGGATTTTCTGTGTTTTATTTCCTCTCTGTATCTACATATAGACATTAGTTGAAAGCGTCAATTCTGGATATTACGCTTCTATAAGAACATCTCCTGTACTTGTACAAAGCATTTTATGATTCATTTATCATATAAGATATTTGCAAGTCAAAATTTGTGCCTTATCAGATACAGTTGTATGCATTTGATCATAAGAATGAAAAAAAAAAAAAATCAACAGGGAAATGGATGATAAGCAGAGTTTACAGTAAACATCTTTCCTAAAAACTTATTTTATTTGCAGGGATTCCTTGGTGTAGTATTCAGTAAATCAGGACCAAAAGGTATTACCACTCACATAGAGGAAGCTATAAATAAAAGTTCTTTCCTTCAGCCTGATATATACTCATCCATTTTCAGATTTCCCCATCATGGCAGTAGAATTAATACATTACAGATGGATATGTTTCTGTTTTTAAGAACTACTGCAGAAGACCTGACGGAGAAAGAAGTAAAATCTTTCTGTTGGCATCTCCTGAAGTGAAATTTAATATAGGTATGGCAATACAAGTCACTGAAAAGAGCTCAGTTCTTCAATATTTGGACTTCGGCTCAAAGATGTATGAGGTTCCTTTCGTGGATTTGAAGCTAGAGTTAAATTCATTTTATTTGAGAGAGAGGGAATTCACTAGTCAGTACAACACTCACCTTGTAATATAAAGCAGTAGTCATCACAGTGTGGCTCTCTCCGTTTTAGCACAATTCCAAAGCATTTGCTTATTTTTCTTCAGAAATGCAGCCTGAATTTTTAAAACAGACCGGCCTTCCAGGTAATGATTGGAATTCTGAGATGAGAATGTTTATTCAATCAATGGGTAAATGAGTATTGTTCGTCAACTGAGACACAGTTCCTCAATTGTGGTTACAAAAATATACTCCCCACAGTGAAATGATACTTGTGCTCTTGTTTCGCATTATGGAGTGCTACAGTGATAAATAGCTCTCCTAAGAAATAATAAATACACTAAGTATCTGTCTTAATATATTAAAGCTATTTACATGCTTTTACGGAGTGTGACATCAGAGAAACAGGTTTAGCTTGGGTGATCTTGAGTTTTGGATGGTTCTGTCTGCAGATGGAGCAGCTGCTTTCTGGGCCAGGTACTTTTTTGTCCTGGACTTTGCTGTCATTTGTACTGAAGTAAAGGGAATAATAATGCTAAAAAAACCTGAATAATGCTGATATTCATAAATTTAACTAGCCTTTAACTAATGATAATCTCCTATCGAAAATCTGAACCCTTCAGACTTACACCTGTTACGTTGTGCTGTTTACTGACCAGGTAATCCAAGAGGCTATCATAGCAACTTAGGTAACTACTGTACCATACACAATAAGGCAATGGCAACGGAGAATAAGAGACTTCGGCTTTTCCACCTGAAAAACTTAACTAACAATAGTTCCACTGCCTTAGAAGGGAATCCAAGTGTTAGAGTAGTCTAAATGTTGAGTTGAGGTGCTGCATGTGGGACAAAAGCTGGTACCTCATCTTCTTGTTAAATGTGGAAACAAAATGGAAAGGTTAGTAGATGGTCTACCTGTTCCACATGTGTGTAAAGCCAACAGCAATGATGGTATGCATTAAGGACAGGAGAAGGAGGTCAGTTGTAATGAAATAAGATAGCAGACAAAGAAATATAATTAATTTATCTGGTTGTATAGCTGATATCCTGACAAAACTAGGATGATGTATGCCGATGAAGTCAACTGTAATTTTTCTTTAGAAATCTTTAGATGTCTGATACTTTCTTGGTTTGTTTCTGTATATTTCAAATGCAAGCAAAACACTTTGGAATATTTTTTTAAACAAACAATTCTGATTACACCTTTAAGGAAATCCCTTGATAATTTTTAATAGCTACGATCCAAATAAGGTTTTAGTTAGGGTTACTAAATGTGTTTCAATAAGCAATAGGACACGAGTGTAAAAAGATAGGATGTAACCTAATTTTAGAAGTCAGCACTTGCAATTGACTTAATCTTGGTGTTAAAACTCTACATCTGTATCTCGACCTGTGGCTTCAGCTGGCACATTGCAGGCTGCCATTGAAATGAATTGTCCTGCTGTTCTTCCTGCTTTAAGCTGCATGTGTTTGTCACCTCCTGCTTGCTGTTAGAGGATGTCTGAAACCTATTTTTTTTTTTGTTATTGTTGTTATTGCAAGATTAATTTTCACATGAACTGGTGGGATGACCTGATATGTGTTGCCTGATTGCTCTTGTAGTGTCACAAGGATGGCAGCAGGAATATGCATCCACGGACATTGCAGAGGACACTCCACACCTTCTGGTCACAGACTGAAAGGAAACTGCCAAAAGCCGAATAGGAAGTAATAGCAAAAGTATTTACATGACTTTGCTTGATAAATACACTAATCTATTTTAAGTAAATTCTTAGTAAACATCAGGTTTCAAATAAGGGATATCCATTAAAATAAAGGTGGTTGTCCATCCTATGATTTAATTCCTAGTCATGTACAGTCAGTTTAATGGGAACTTGTAGGTTGGAAGTCACTCAGTTCCAGATAGAGCTTGGAGGCCAGGTGCTTATTTTAAGTTAGAGTTCCTAATTGAGCAAATGGAATGTTTGAATTCGTATTCAGAGCTTTGGCCAGTGCTGCAGTTTTACTTTCAGGGGCATGAAAACTAATAGCCGATCTGACATTTAGCTACAAATACTGGTGGAAGTGCCAGCAGTACTAATTTGAATCTGAAAAGTTTTAACAGGGCCTTGGTTAATTGAACTGACTGTTTTGAGTTGTTCCTGTTTGAGCGATTCACCATACACTTCACTGTCACTTACAGTAACTTTGTGTCAGCCAGACCCATTTGTTCCACTGCACACCCTTTAAAATATATCATTTACCAGAGGTAAATCTATTTTATAACTGTCTTTCAAGTAACTTAGAAATAGACTATACACTGCTATTCAATTTATTATGCTACCAACTTCAGCATTTTAGCTTTTATGGTCTGCCAGACAACACAAATGGAAGTGTTATGGCATGACAAGAAAAAAGAGAATGCACAGAGAATTTAGAAAAAAAACAACCCTGTTCCCTTTGGCTGCAACAAGTACCTGCTTAATTATTTTTTGTCTGTACTAGCAGTTACATTTAGCTATTTTGGCCATTTTCAGCACTTGCTATACACTTGACAATATGTGACATGGAAAGTATTGGATAGATGAGCCTTAGCTGATAAAATACAAATCTGTGATTTATATAGTACAACTTCCAGAGAAATTCTAAGAGTTGTTAATGAGTGAATAAAGACTTACCTGTAGTTTCTGTGGTCCTCTACTGCAAGCTATCAGTAAACACTTCGATAATACAAACAACTAAAAAAATTGAATTATATCAGGAATACAGCATTATCTAAATTTTTAATCCGCTTTACTTAAATAAATTGTTAGTCGGCATTGTATCACAACAAGCAACACTGAATGATACGAATAATCTGATATGGCAGAAAATAAAATTATGAAGTGAAATCAAGTCAGAAAAAGCAGGCAGCTAAGATAACTTAATGCTTGAGGGCACAAGGAATGGTGAGTAGTCTTGTGCACAACAGTGAAGCAAGGAAAAAGAAGCTAAGACATTGAGTTTACTGCCAGATAAGTTAGAGCTGGAAGTAAGGACAGGGTTGTCAGTGATTTGATTTCTACTCAAATGTTATTTAAAGAAACATGAATATAAGGACTGGGAGAAATGTAAATTAGCCCAAAATCGCTGCTAACATAGCTATTTTCATTGTGTACATGCCATGAAGAAATGGATTGAAAATTATCTAAGTTTCTTATTAGAGTACTGTCTATTGATACAAACCTTTAAGAATCATCTCTGACTTTAATCTTTTACTCTGCATAAAATGTATGTGGACTAAGAGCAATTACAACTGTCTGAAATAGTTCCACAGTTCACAGGATCAATTATAAGGTCCTTCATTAATTCTTTTTTGTTCTACATACAATCTCTTCGAAGATGCATCTGACCTTAAAACTTACTGTTTCTGTACATAAAAATATAAGACCATTCAATATGGAGAAATGTTTTGAAGCTGGCTTTGTTCTGTTTTCATATAAGCAGCATTATAAGTCTATACTTTTCTGCATCCTGCTCTCTAAGTAGATTAAATGATAAGTAGCTTGCCAGGCATCAGGGAGCCTACTGTGCTGCCAATTCAATAAATCAACACTCAGCTAGAATTCATAGCGTAAGTAAACTGCTTTATTTCATAGACTAGTTGGAGAGGGACTCCTATGACAATGTTTAGCTTCTGGTTTGGGATTCTTACGAAAGTCTTAACTGTGTTTCCTCAGATACCATAGCTTGTAGATACAATATTTTGTTTCTCCTCCTTCTGCCTTTGGGCCTGGGTTACGTTCTTCACGTGGCTTTCTTCTGGGTCTAGGCAGTGACACAGAGGAGATGTGGCAAAGTCATGAGGGATCAATTGTTACTGGTGATTTCTGCTCTCTGGTTGGTGTGTTTGCATTTGGTGGAATGCACAGAGCCAGTGGATGAGGTGAAGGAAAGCGAGTGAGATCTGTGTTTACACACTTCTAAGTTATCTACTTGCCCTTCATCCCAAACAATGATAAAAATAACTTGTCTGGGAATCACTACTTATTCTGTTCTGATCCTTGTGTGCCTCTCTAAAACAATCCATTATGTACCAGGCATCCAATGCTGAAACAAAGTTCTTGAGTTAAAAATATAAACTTAGCCGAATCTTCACATGAATATTGGGCCACATTTCTGCTTCCCACAACATGGTACAAAGTGAGACTCTGTCCTTTCTCATCCTTCCTTTGCTTTTTCCTCTGTCCTGTATGGCTTCACGTAAATTGATTCTGCTTACCTGGTGTCAAGGGGAAATTTATTGATGAAAATTAACATGCAATAGTTGAGACTCCCATGTGTCTGGAAAGAGGTTTTTTTGGTGATTATTTCTCCATGCAGTTGTCAAAAGGCCATTTTACTCTAGTCAATTGGATCTCATATGATTCTGTTGCCTTTTCTCCTATGCTGAGACTTTAACATAAACAGGAGAAGCAATTTCTGGGAAACAGAGGCATCCAAAGTTATCTTGAAGCATATTTCCCTGTTTGCTACAAGAAATATAGAAAATTATAAACTGAAGGCTGTTTTGTTCCATGTAAGTAACTAATGGTTCTTTGTGACCACTATGGAGAAAATAGCATTCAGTATTATCTCCTGAACAATCTTCTCAGTCCAAACTCCAAGAGACCTTACACTATTTGTACGACTCATTTTTCCAAATCCTGTCTGTTCAGAGCTGCTGTGTTTTGAACTGAAAACCCAGGATCAAAAATTAGGAAATCTGTTTTCTAATGTCTACTGTAGAGTGCTCAGGAAATTATTTTACCTGTGTATGCTTCAGATATTACAGGTAAGCCACACTTGATTCAGGAAAGGTCTCTGACATTTTATCTAGCTACAAATGCAAATATTATTAAAGAAAATAATGGTAGAACACTCCGTTTTGATATTTTGCAATGAAAGCACCAGTTAGAAGTGACAGACTAAGAAAGGATTATCATGTAACTAAAGTTATGATTTTCACTAGTGAAATAAAATTCAACTGAGATCTCACAACACAACTTGGATGTCACGGGGCATCTGATATGGGCAGTACGTAACCTCTCCTGCCTTGATATCTGCCCTAGTCTGATTCTTCAAGTGATAAAGATTTCTCTTCTCCTGGGGCGATGAGGTCCTCTAACCTGGCACCTTAGCCATCTGCTGTCGGCCATTGCCCCTGCTTTCCTACAAACACAACACATTTATTGGAGCAGGTCTTATGTGTGGTGGGTTGTTTTTTTTTTTTTTTTAAATCTTCTACTTTGTACTGTTGCTAGCATAACAATTTCTAGGAAATCATGGGTGTAATATTTCAAAACAAATAAGAACACACTGCACATACATTCTTCCCACATGAAGTTACTGATATATTGTCATTTGAGTGTAAGTATTAAATTGTCCACATATACTTAAAAAAACCCCAAAACCTCACACCTTTTTTGAAGTGCGATTAATAGTCTGCTAGAGGAAAAGAGCTGATCACAATCTCAGAAATCCTGCCATATTAGACGTTGGCATCACAGAGGAATGAAAGAATTCAGGTTGCATTCTTCACTCTATCAAAGTGTATGAGTCTGGCCCTTAGATGCTGACTGTGTGAGGGGCCTCTGTGAGTGAGTAGTAATGATTTTTATCTTGCTTCCTTTTAAGTTTCTGTCTGTCAGTGTTGACTTACAGTATCTGTTAGTGTGTTCTGGATCTTGTTTGCTAACACACTATGAGGCTGAATACAATGCACCTGCCCTTTTGGCTTCAGAAGCCACATTAAAAAAGGGAGGCAGATGAAAAAAATATCAGAATGACTTACTAACATTTATATATAAAACAATCAATCATAGTTGATGTGGGTTTTTTTTTGAGAGTTCTTATTATCCAGTATTATTTGAATGAAAAGAGGAGGAGACTGCACTGGGCAGTATGCATATGGTCTCCTGTGTGGTGGTGGTTTGATAGTCCAACAGTCTTACTTTTTTTTTTTTTTCTCCCTTTGTCAGCCTCATTAAGTTTTGCTGTTTTCTTTTAAAGTGAATTTAACATGTCTATCACCCATCACTGATTTCCACCTGTGAAATTTTTTGACCTTATATGAAACATTAAGTATGCAGACAGATTGGCTTCTTATACCAATTACCTTTCCCTACATATTTTAAAGGTACTGAGGCAGAAAACACGAAGAGTCCAGTCTTGGTTCCATCTCTTTACATTGTGATGGAGGTCTTACTCTTCGGGACATGTGGTGGATTGTAATTGAAGCAAAACACAGGCAGATAAAGTAGCTTAATAGGGGCAACTATCATTTGGATAGAGAGGGACAGAATTAGTTAAAAACTGTTTTCTAGAGGATGATACTTGGAATAAGTAATTGCTTTGACTTCTAAGTCAGATTTCACGCTCATTTCATTGTCCTATACTTGGCTATATTTAAAAACTCATGTGCTTTGTTCCCATGTTTGGTGGATGGATCAAAGTAGGGATTGCTCAGCAACTTCTTACTGGGCCTTATAGCAGTAAGGAGATTGAGAATTTTTCATGCTGGCACAGCAAATTCAGCACATTAGTTGCAAATCGGTTTGAAATTACAGCCTTTCCACTTAGAGAGGAAATCTTTTAGCATACAGGACCTGCCGAAGAAGTGCATGTGAAATGGATCCTTCCTGTTGCACAATTCCTTCAGCAAGAAATAGTTAAATGTTTGTGCTGCACAGGCTCTGAGGCTTCTGAAAGAGGGCATCTCATACTGTTTCTGTCTGTATCCAACACGGGGAACTGAGGCCAGCTGTCCAATCTTTCCATCATCACTACCATCAGTCACATTCTGAGATGAAACAAAACTAGAACAACGAAGAAGTATAAAAGACTTGAACTACATGTGAGACTTATGTCAAAAATGTTTCAGTCCTCAGGTAATTTGCTCAGTTCTGGCTCCTTTCGTATTTACTTCAAAGCTCCAGTGAAAATGAAAGGATAGAAAATGGCATTTTGGTTTGCAGATAGCTGTAGTCACATTCTTGTGACTCAATCTTACCTTGTTGAAGGGTGTCTTCCCCTTAAAAGTCAGGAGCTGTCTACACATCTTGAGGAAATGTCTTACATCAGGGCTAGTCAAGGATACAACGGATCTAGTAAGTCATGGGATTTACATCTGTTTTCCTATGATATACTACACTGCAAATTAATATAAACCATTAAACTAAATTGGTTTACCTAAAGTAGCATCTGCTCTTATTAGAAAATAATTTGTTTAATTAAATAAAAATTCATGCACAAACTTAAAATCAATGAAAAAATACATAATTTGCTATATGAATCAAATAAAGCTTCATGTTTCCTATTGGTGTCAGTAATGTGAGTTTGTACTGGCAATTATTATCTAACACACTGCAGCCCTGTTCTAAGCCTGTAGTTAATTTTAAAAAGATGAATTGCAGTATTCTGACATGAAATCACAAATGTGAAATGCAGAAAAAGGCAAACCAAAATCTACATGTCCTACTGTAAGTGTGGGGTAATACTTACAGGGATCCCTACGTTGCTCAATGTGGAGTAGACATCTTTGTTTCACCTCCTCGGTCTCATTTTTTGTTTGTCTCTATTTCATAGTTAGCAAGAACGGGATACTCAGCTGATTCAATGTTAGTTTCTTTTATATAAACTGGCTTGTTTAGTTCTTTTGCATAGCTTTCTGGTGCTGTCTGTAGTGGCTGAATGCTAGCAAGTGTGTGCTATGGATGGCCAGAATGATTTCTCTGGTCTTGTAAACTGGCAAAATGTGGGTGAATTTTCACTGAGATGACTAGAGAGATCTGCATGGCATAACGTGGTGTTCCATACAAGTTTATAGTGTTTGTGTAGAAGTCCAGAGGTGATAGAATACCTGAACAAAACGTCATGTGTGAGATATATATGTATTTAAGCTTGCAGAAAGACTTGTAAAGGTATGCATGTTTATGGGGAGAGAGAGGGAGAGAGAGAAAACAGAGGAAGAAATCATTGTCGTATTATCATGGTTGGATGTCTTTAGCTGATGTAGCTGAAGTTTTACCAAAAAAACCCATCCCAAGGCAGATATATGGCAAATGTTATGTAGTCGTTACTACACATCATTGTTTGTGGCAATTTTTTTTTTTGTTTTGAAAAGTCCAAAGAACCAAATGGTGGTCAGTTATTGAGTTGTATAATGCAATGCAAAACATTGTGAAAATCTCAGTTTAACTTAAAAGCTTCATATTTAAGAACGGCTGCTCACAATTGATATCTTGATTTGAAAGGGAAATAGAGAGCAATACTTCACCTGTTTTATCAGATCAATAAATGGCTATCAATCTTACTTTAATCAGTAACTTGAGATGTAAGGTGAGGAACAGGGACTGTTTTTAGTACACAATTTGCATTGTACTTCGTACTGGGGGTACTTGTTGTGGGTTCGGCCTCTGGGAGTTCTGGTATTTACCATTACCATAGATTACAGAGCTTGTTTCTTGTGTCATCAGTACTATTCACCACAGAAGTGCAGAACGGATAGAAAACACTTGCTCAAGGAGAACACATGAATTTGACCCTAAGATACAAAACATTCTAGATTTTATATTCGTTTATTTCAGGCCTCTTAACTCTCTTGAATCTTGCCTGGGTTACTAGTTCACAGTCAAAATATTACATGCTTTTCCAATTAATAGAGATATTCATGGCTTTTGCTGGGAGAAGTAAGGTTGGAGATGGAATTTTTTTTTTTCTTTCACTGTCATCTGCCATGGATTGTGAAGGGACTTTCATATTTCCCCTTCAGCCCTGGCAATACCAGTTTCAGGGATGAATGGTTTCACAACCTGTGAACTCTGTCCAAGATGGTATTTCTTCTTGAGGCTTCCTGTAGCATTAAAATAAAATGCTTTTTAGAAAATTAGTGTTTTTGTTGTGTGCTTACATCAGGTGGCAGATGGTGTATATGCTTTGTGAGTAATACAATTTCCATGCTTCAGTACAGCACAGAACTCAATTACTCTGTGCCTTCTCTGAGTTAGAACATTTAGTCAGTTGGCAAAATATTCTGACAGAATAGAAAGAGCAAGGCTTCCGTTTTTGGAGAGTCCTCAGAAACTAGGGAGTTATATAGCACAGGACTTAACACCTTCGTTGAACCAAATAAAAGTCTGGGGCAGAACGTCTGCTGATTACAGGTAAAGTCATTATGTCGATGGTGCTGTTAGCTCCAAAGTTGCCCTAGTCAGGACACATCCCTGGTATCAGTGACTCCTTGCATTAGAAGCAGTTAAACTGTTCCTTTTTGATGTTGGAATTGGCAAAATCTGTGTATTGATTTTACTCTGTCTACAGTTGTAGCTAGTGGAGCCTTTTGCTGTAATTTACTTTCTTTATTCTGTGGCTCTTAATTTGTATTTATTCTGCATTGGTTTAAGCACTTAACTGAGTCCTAGAAGGCTGCCTGTCCTGGGCTCCCTTTTGCCATTCTGTCACTAGAGAAAGGTGCTAAACTCTGTCCCTCACCACCTCCCTCAAATGTCTGTGTTAGTCCCATTTTAATCAACCGGACATCTTTTATGGGCTTCAGCGAAAACAGCATCAGGACCCTATGCACCTAGATTACCAGTTTTAAGAAAGCAGGAATTGCCAGCATGATTTACCTTTCACAGTGAAAAATAAAGTACAGAGACTTAATTTGCACAAGCATCTAGTCTGTCCTTAATATGAGAGTACACATGTGCATATAAATGGAGATTTTTCTCTATTAGGTTTTAACAGTTCTTGCTAACTTTGCCACCATAACATTTTATTTAAGAAACAGTCTAGATGCCCCTTCCCATCAAGATAAATAGTTGAGTGATGTGAGCTGCAGGGGCAGCTTTTCCAGGGAATCACTCAGTTAGCATTTGTACGGCAACCTGCATTCTTAGTGTCCATCACTTTGAACTGAATGCGAAATGAAACTGTCTCACCCTTGGACCGAGGTAGACAGTTTTTTCTCTTTTACCATCCCTAAGACAAATTAGGAATGTAGGAAACCTTCCACTCGGAACAAAACAATGATTATAGAAGGTAACAGGACCTCACATTAATCAGTGCTTTCAAAGAAAAGGCCTCGACCTGTGCCCTTTGTCTAGCCTACTGGTAGGTACATTTTTTTTTCCCAGTTTCTTTCAGTGTCAGGGCATTCTCTTTCTGTGTAATACATTCTCTTGCAAAATGTTTCTCTTTTCAGGCAGTCCTTCTGCATTGATCAAAACCCCTCCAGAAAGCCACTGTAGAAATTTGAACTTATAATGATGTTCTTTTATATTTTCTTACAATGAACAATGGCTCTCTCAATACTAATGGCAACAGTACATAGATAGAAGCAATGGTGCAAAGAGTTGGGGGGGAAATAGCCATTATTTGCAAGACTTGCTGTTTCATGTCCCGAAAAAAAAAAAATCCTGTCTTCTGCAGCCAAATCTTTACTACCTCTTGTTGAAAACATTCAAGGCCTTTGCAAACCAATGCTGAGATGAGGAAAGATAAGAGTGGATTAACATTTTTCTTCTTTTTGGAAGAAAACTTTACTGACAATTAGATGGCAGAAGATCTTAGTTCTTGATCCCTCCTGAATAAAAAGAGAAAACTTTCTGCTTCATATCCTTTTTTGGTTTGCTGGCCTTGACCTTTAAATCAATTATCCCCCAAACATAAACCTTGAGAGTAAATGAATGGAACTGAAAGTGGATCCACTGAATAAAAGACTCCCTCTACTGCCTGAAATACAGATTGCCAGACAAAACAAAATGCTTGTTCACAAAGGGGCACAAACCAAAGCAAGTATGTCACTGCTTTGTCAGTCCAGTCAGAGTTTTCTCATCTTTAAAGTCTTTTTAAAAATTAATGTATTTAAAATTTGAGGAATGGTGGGAGTGAAGGAAAAAGTGTTAGGCAAATAATGTAATGGCATCCTTTCTCAAGCATTTAGAAACAAGACTGTCAATGAACTTACCTGTTTTACTTAGTGTTCATGAAAGCTGGACTTGACGATGCTTAGCTCCAGTTGAGTTCAGCTGGTACTCACTCAGCAAGAAACAGGCTTCATTTTCATAGTGAAAAGAACATTTTACTAGGAAGACAAGGAAGCATTACAAGTGATTTCACTGGGGAGTAAAAAGGGTGGAATGGCTTAGAAAGCACAACCAGAAAATAGGCTGCTGCCCTGGAGTGAGACACCCAAACCTCCCTCACTGGCTTTACATTTAAATACTGTCATTTCCATGTGTTACGTATTTTTACTGCATTGGAAGGTATGATAGATAT